>BROG01000765.1:287500-333503 GCA_030159075.1 Atrina japonica | reverse complement strand
CTCTATCTATATACATACATACTTGTAATATAAAAACCATGTTGTAGTCACACCGTAGTCTTGTACGCCTCTGATGACTCGCGAAACTTAAATCTATAATTTATGTATTAGCGAATATTTCTTAAGTGAGTTAGTGAAATAAAGTTATAGCGAATATAAGTAGTTTATAGCATTAGAATAACAATGTTGTGAACTTTTCTGCTCTCAGGTACAAAAGTAATGATATTTTGTGTCGGTGTATCATTCATGTAAACCTTAATGGTTCCATATTTCAGGGATTCTTGTTCGGAGTTGAGTTATGGTATTATAAAAACAAAATACAAAAATGCATATCATGAACAACACACAATATGACAATTTTATGCACGTGACATTGTTTTTCTCTTCCAATAAAAAGAAGACATGTGACATGTCTAACATACATAAATTGTCATTTGAAATAGACTTTTTTAAATCATCGACAGCTGTTTCTTTCGTTTGTTAGCATGACCTTTATAATCAAAGTCATATAATCAATCAGAAATATCTTTGAAGTTTTGGCCACGGGGAATTGACTGATTGTGATTTTATGTATAAATTTACAGATTTTAGAATGAAAAGAAACAGACACGTGGCACATTTTAGACGAACATTGTCCTTATATAGCTAATCCTCGGACATCTTAGTTGCTTATTTAAGTTAGAGGAAATTTACATGTGATTCAAAAACACGATATCATTATTTGTGGTTATAATTGCCATAGCAATTAAATACATGTGACAACTGTCTTAACCTGCTGTGTTGCATAATGGTCAATCATGTAATTGAAATGAAAAAAAGTAATTTACATATATTTAAATTTATGTAACAAATATTTTAGAATTCTGTATATCCAGTAGTACATTGTATTGACTACCTTTCGCCAGTCTGATCTAAAATAAGTGACGAGTGTAGCATTGTGACACTGACTCCTTCCGGACACCTGATGCCATTCCGTTTAGGATTCGTAATTGCTCTTTATGGTGATACCGTTATGATATCCAAATGTTCGTATTCTGATGTACTTTGGGGTTTCGAATATTCATTGGAACTGCTTCATTTGCACTGTAAAATATTAAAGATAGGAACCTATACACACGCCATATTTGATTCGAGATGGGTTTATGAAAAACATTTTACATACAAGTTTACATATTGGTATGTTACAATGTTTCGCATTTAGGCCTGCTTCTCATAAAAACAACAAAACAGTCATTTTCACACTGTCGTCATCACACATATGTACTGACACAATATATGTGTTAAAGTTTTACTTAAAAAACTAAAAAAGGAAAAAAACTAAGACGTCAAATTATCCACTTATGAAGTGTGCACCGCCCGTATTGTAGAGCCGTTTTACTATACATCAGACGGTTGTCATAACAGCCATTTTAAAAACATTAATTATTGCATCATCTAGACAGTTTAAGCAGATAAAGTGTATGCTTTGTGAAAAATTGCCCAAAGGCGAGAAAAAATGTTTTATTGTTATTTTCAGGTTTCTTAATGTAAACATTAACATGGAGGTGTAAAAAAACTGCAGGTAGCTCGTTGTTGTAACTATAAACATTATGTCGATGAACCATTATTACATAATATGTTATTAAGGTAAAAAGCATGAAAACACGAAAAACTACAGCGGACATATTAACGTTAGAACTGTCATAAAGGCTTGTTTATCAACTTAATGAGTTTAGTACGATCATCCCTGAACGAATGATAAATAAAGCCAGTTCATATGATATCATTTATAGTAACAGACACTCTAATTCTGATCATATGCAAAAATAGAATCAATGAAATGTTTTTATTAAAAACGTAGCTATACAGGTATATTAAGTTTTGGTACAATAGAAATAAAACTTTCTATTTAACGCTATGGACATATCTGAGACCATTTTGATAATACATTCACTTTTTTCTAATTTCTATGTTCATCGCATTAAAAGTGTAACGTATATTATTCAGTATTTGTCTACTTACAGGTAATACAGGTATATTAAGTGTTGGTACAATAGAAATAAAACTTTCTATTTAACGCTATGGACATATCTGAAACCATTTTGATAATACATTCACTTTTTTCTAATTTCTATGTTCATCGCATTAAAGTTGTAACGTATATTATTCATTATTTGTCTACTTATTCATTCATTTCTTTTTATTTATTTATTTATATATCTATCCATTTTGTCTATTTATTTTTGAACTAAGTCAGAATTTTAATTTAAAGTATGTCAAAAGTTGTTTGCTACAAATATTTTATTAATATCATCTTCATGTATGTCATTTGACAAGTATATTGTCAGAGGAAAACGACATCTTAGTAACAACAGGTCGGCAGGCAGTGCCCACACCTCTATGCCAACTGCTACTACCTCCAGATTAATAAATATTGCCTCTTTTAATGTCACTTGTATATTGGTCGAGGACAAATGCCAACTCAACAACAACCGGTCGGCAGGTAATGCTAACACCTATATGCCAACTGCTACCACCTCCAGGTTGATAAATATCACGTCCCTTTATGTAATTCTGTATATTGGTAGAGGAAAACGCCTTCTTAGTAACAACCGATCGACAGGCATTTCCAACACCTACGCCAATGTATATACGTATATGCATATGAAAGTGTTGTTGGAATTATTAAACGATTCTATGGCCATGTTTCATGGTCATCTGTTCAAAAGTGAAGGGTCAATAACACTTCAAAAGACATAAAATCCATAAGCGTTTCAGGTCATTGAATTTTGCTCATGGTGACCTATTACCATCGTCATGGCCTAAACACTTTACAAAGAGTTACACGGAATTATAATTATTGTATAATTGTATTGTGTCGATCTTTACATCACATTACTAGTCCATTATTTCAATTATCATAGAGACAAGAACGCCATTATGATTACAAATTTAACTGATTTATCCATGTTGATTTAGTTTCTAGGCAGATCTGCATCATACAAAATACACAAGCCAAAATACTGGTTTATTTCCGGGTACACTGTCATTTGACGGGAAACACCATATTAATAAATGTATAATATTTGAATTTGAAATTTCAGTCATATTGTGGCAGTCAGTTTTAGTGATGTAGGAAAGAACCCGGTTACAACGTACTGGTGAAGAGAACACCGGCCTACTGCAGGTCAACTGGAGAACTTTCTCACAAAAACCAGCTATTGTTCGATGTAAATAAGATGACGGGGCGGAGTAAGCTTTTTAAAAATATCATACAGATGATTTTACTCACTTTTCGGTTATGACAAACTGCACGGGAAAAACGTTTTATTCCTCACTGGATACTCTTTTATATATGATGGCAAGTAGGAATGATTACTTTAGTCACTGTAATTTTAATGTTGTGCTATATTACTAAGATTTAGACTCGTTCACAAGACTCCATCCCGCTAAGTTATATGTATTTTACTATATGGCCCCTGTTGTACTGGAACCTGCACTGGTTAGAGGTTATAGACTTCACGGTTTAGAGTACTAGCCAGTCGACCACGGATGCCCCCTTCAGTGAATAATAAACAAATGAAAAATTTAATCAGCTGATATTCATATCTAAAGTGATTATGTTTATAGTCACAGGCTGTTTGATCGTGTGCCATGCTGATAGATCGTCCGACTGACATTCATATGTTTATATTCACAGCCATTTGGTCGTTTGCCTTGCTGATGGACCACTCGACTAATATTCATATGTTTAGAGTTGCGGACATTTTATTGTTTGCCCTGACGATGGACCACTCGACAGACATTCATATGTTTATAGTTATGGCCATTTGATCGTGTGCCTTGCTGGAAGATCGTCCGACTGACATTCATATGTTTATAGTCACAGCCATTTGGTCGTTTGCCCTGCCGACCATATTCTTATATCTATAGTCACAGCAGTTTTATCTTTGCCCTGCTGATAGACCACTCGACTGATATCCATATGTTTGTAGTCACAGCCATTTGGTCGTTTGCCCTGCCGACCATATTCTTTTATCTATAGTCACAGCAGTTTTATCTTTGCCCTGCTGATAGACCACTCGACTGATACCAATATGTTTGTAGTCACAGCCATTTGGTCGTTTGCCCTGCTGATGGATCACTCGACCGATATTCATATGTTTATAGTAACGGACATTTGGCAGTTTGCCCTGCCGATGAACCACTGGACTGATATTCATATTTGTATAGTTACGGACATTTGGCAGTTTGCCCTGCCGATGAACCACTGGACTGATATTATATTTGTATAGTTACGGACATTTGGCAGTTTGCCCTGCCGATGAACCACTGGACTGATATTCATATGTGTATAGTTACGGACATTTGGCCGTTTGCCCTGCCGATGAACCACTGGACTGATATTCATATGTGTATAGTTACGGACATTTGGCTTTGCATGCTGGTTTATGGTCACAGCCATTATTTCATTTGACCTGCTGGTGGACAGTTAGAGCTTTCATGGGTATAATAGATAACAGTAACTGATATTACGGCACCAGTTGATTATCTTATACTAAAGCACTGTGGTTACATATAGACGGTTTTGACTAATTAACCTTGTATCATACCACCTTCATCTTTTGGAACTATACTTCTTTTGTATTTCCAGTTCAAAAGGTGGTGTTTTATCGACAGAAACGATCTTTTTGAGCGTTTATTTCGGCTTTCATTTATCTTTGCACAGTGATAACTTTAATATCTTGTGTATATAAAAAATTATTTTACGCCTTGCAGCTGATTTCAAAATATTAATATAACATCAGTATAATACTATTTTTATTCAGCTATTTCTTGTACGTCTTTAAAACGGGATTTGTAGTCTTATCACAAAATAAATATGCATACTGGATTACTGCAAATAAATCCTCTGTAATATTTCTATGATGCGTAAAAATCAAGTTGGTTTTGAAATAATTACTCTCAAGGTGTCAATATCACTACAATAACATTACTAACGTAACAATATAAATCGTTTGAGCATGTAGAATGCTATTCTTTGATGCCAGTTTAAATGGATTACCGACAACTGCTTATTAATTTGGACCCAAATTCAATCAACTAGGAATCTCGTGTCGGCGCAGGTTCGAGATCCGCTGGAACCTTAACTGATTTTACCCCTTTACTTGCGGAACCTTAACTGATTTTACCCCTTTACTTGCAGAAGACCGGTAGCTTCATCCAGGGTAAGTTATACCTGTTAAAAATTGTCAGCATTTGTGTGTCGTAAAACACATAAGAAAAGAAACAGAAAGATGAAGTGAGAGGAAATCAAACCTATGGTGTGAACTTATAGAGGTCCAGTCTAATTCGCATCTAAGTATATACGGCGAGTAAACATTCACTGTTTGTGGTAAAGCCTTTGGTCCAACACAACCAGCATATTAACATTTTGTCTGCAAGGCAATCCTTCTTCCATCAAGTCACCGTAGTATTTATCTTAGACAGCTATAAAAGTACACCAAAACAATAAATGAACGTGAAAACATCCGGGAAATGTGTCTCAGTTTATTCATAACAAAGTGTAATACAGGTGCAATTAATGCCATTAGAGACAGGTACTGCATTGTTTCGACATTCAATGCTGGTTTTCAGCTGTTGTGCACTGGATTAAAATCAATTAGAAGAACACAAAGGGTCCCAACGATGCAGCCATTACTCACTAAGGAGCGAAAATTTATCATTATACAGAGTTATATTAATAGTGTGGGCTCTAATAGAATCATTTGTTTTTACTTATGTAATTGACGACTTTACTGTACTCTTATGACGTCCGTTTTCAGGAATTATTTATGAGAACTAGAAAGTTACTGTTGTCTTTAGAAACATTATTAACAATACCAAAGTTATGGTTTTACAAAAGAGACCAAAATAAATTCAATACATATAGATATAAATATATTATGTTTTGTAGTTAATTTCCTTTCGTGTTCTAGTTGATAAATGACCAAATATGAAATGAATCTATGTTTGATAAAAACCAAAACGACGACGCAGTGAGATAGAAAACAGTAAACGTCCTTTCAAATGTCAACGCATGAATCAGTAGCGCATGGGAATATTGTTTTATTAGTAAACTTCAAACCATTATATAATACTGACGACGGTAACAAGCTGTTAAAGTCTTTAACTAACACAACCTACATCAAACGCGATCTAAAACTAGTGCATTATTATCACACTTGCATATATTGATGATTGGGAGAAAATATAATATAATATATTAATTATTTAGGGATCGTTTCTATGGTTAATGTAGTTAAATGCATTGCGGTTGTATGTACATTTGTGTACTTACTTTAGCACAATTCCAGATAGTGAGTTATGATGCCATTTTAATTAACAATGTTTTTCACATTTTCGCAGAATAAAATTATGCTACATGTATATTAAAATATGTCAAATAATGTATTTTCATCTTAAGTGATTGATAGAAAGACACTAGTCTGGTAGCCATGTTGCTAGAACTGACCCTTGGATACACGAAACAGTCTTAGAGTGTATTCAAATTTTGAATATTCTGGGTATCAATAATCCAATATTGTACATTTTACAATTGTTTTAATTAATGTTGGACATTTTATTGATGTACAAACCAACATTGAACATGTGTATATATCGATATTGAACTTTTTAAATAGGACATTTTACAATTGTATACTTGTCAAGCAGATATTTCCGAACGAAAAGTAGGAGGGCATTTAGAATGCATATATTTACAGAAACTTACATTTCTGATGACCTATCAGCGTAAAATTCACAGTCCTACAAATATTTCGGAGAAAAATATATTTCATGTTCGAATTTTTTGTAATTTGCAATTCCGCCGATCTGTTCTTTCTCTTTCCCTTGCTGGGGAAGTGACTTGGATAGCTGGTTGGATAAACTTATTGAAAAATAATCTGTTTTATCTGTTATTTCCATATTTTGGTTAAATAGCTATCTAGATAAATGTTTAAAAGTAATTTTGATTCATTACATTCGCAGCAAACTTTATTCTGTTCCTTTTACAAATCTTAATAAACTTTTTCAGGAAGCAAGAATGAACACCTACACGGATTCTTCAACCCCAGAATACATACTGAACTCCGTTATAATGGACATCGCTTACCACAGACTATTTAAGTCTGCACGCGTTATTAACGATGACAGAGACGTCTTTTCCTTAAACTTAAATTTACAAATAAAGGCATAGACGCTTTAAACATTGGCAATGTTCTAAATCACAAAAAAAGTTCAGTACTGTATTCCACCATATTTTAAACTAAAGACCACGCCTTGCATTTCATATAGCTATACAACTAGCATCGCATCCAAGCTATTCAATTACAAACAGGTTTTGCAGTGCCTAGACATCAACCATCTTCTACACAACACTGTCACATGTTCATGTGCTTCATCTCCTTTCAAATACAATCCTATCGGGCATGTCATCACCGGCGACGTTTCTATTGTTGAAAATGAAAGCCTCAAAAATCTTATTTTAAGTGGCCCTAAATACCGGGAAGCCCGTTCCTTTAATTGGCGCCAGAATGTCAGTTTAGTTATAAATTCTGTCGCCGATTATGCCAAACGATGGGCCAAACATGAAGACGTAGAACCAGACACTTTGTCTGAATGGCTAAAAGTCATACGATGGTTAATAAAATCTCGTATTCGAAAATTTAACTGGATAGATTAAATGACAAATATGTACTGGTACCAGCAGACAAAGCCTCAAATAATATAGTTTTTATTTGTAAGGCATATTGCTGTAATTGTTTATTGGAAGAACTTGGGTTTAATACAAATTCTGGAAATCCTACATACACACATAGCTCACTTTCAAAGAACAAGATCCTTCAAAATCACGTGTCCATATTACACACATTTGATATACCTAAAACGGATACCGATTTTGAGCTACCATATTTATATTGGATACCTAAACTTCATAAAACCCCATATAAGCAAAGATACAAAGAGGATCCAGCAAATGTTCTACCAAACCATTATCTTTACTCCTTACCAAGATATTGACAGCCGTTAAGGAGAAACTTCAATTGTACAGTTGCTTATTCCAGAAGCGGTGTAAATCAGATATGGATACTGAAAAATTCTAAACAGCTTTTAGAAAATTTGAAGACACACAATTTTGCTCGAATTCATAGTATCAAAACATATGACTTCTCTACTCTTTACACAACTATTCCACATAAAAAATTAAAAGAAAGACTTTTTAGCATCATAGATAACTTTTTTCACTACAGGTGGTACTCGAAAATTTAAATATCTAGTGATTGGCTATTAGGATACTTATTTTTTCCAACACCACTCTGATTGTACATATTAATACACTTAAGTTGATATGAAAAACATGCTGTCATTTCTAATAGACAATATATCTGTAATGTTCGGAGACGTGATCTTTCAACAAACTGTCGGCATTCCTATGAGAACTAATTGTGCCCCTTTATTGACCGACCTGTTCATTTATTCATACGAAGCAAACTTCATTCAGAAACTGCTAAATCAAAAGAAAAAAAAATAGAGGTGTCCTTTAATTTGACATTTATATATATCGACGACGTTTTGTCAATTAATAATGACAATTTTCATACATTTGTCAATGCGATATATCCCAGCGAACTAGAAATTAGAGACACAACAGAATCAAGCACACACGCTTTATATTTAGACAGTTTACTTAATATAGACACAGACGGGAAATTAGCAACTAAACTATACGACAAACGCGACGATTTCGGCTTTCCCCATCGTAAATTATTCACATTTAAGTAGTAATATCCTTCAATCACCCGCATATGGAGTTTATATTTCACAAATGATCCGATATGCCAGGGCGTGTACAACATATGAAGATTTCATATACAGAGGTAAACTACTTACTGACAAATTATTGACACAGGGATATCGAAAACCGCGTTTAATGTCAACGTTCCGCAAATTTTACGGTCGGTATAATAGTCTTGTTTGCGATTACTCTGTTTCGCTGGATGAAATGTTGAGTTGCCTTTTCATTGGCGGTTGTTGAGATGTCTGTATCAGTTGTGACGAGGATTCACTCCTCACGTGTTTCATTGGACTTGACTGTGGACTCACGGCGGGTGTGACCGGTCGACAGGGGATGCTTACTCCTCCATGGCGCCTGATCCCACCTCTTGGTTTCCAGAGGTCCGTGTTTGTCCATTTTTACCGGATTTGTATCAATGTCCTGGACATTCTATTGATTTATACTTTGGTATCTGAGATTTTTTGTATTAATGTCATCCAAATATTAAATATTCCCGAAAGCTCAATGTTTTAATCATTAGGATTTATCTTTCCTACATTATAATAATAATGGCTCGGTAATTAATTATTCAGCAATTATAGCATTTATCAATAATTTGTTTTCAATGTTTTACTTGTACAGTTGAGTAAAGGGTGATCCTATTGAAATCTCAAATTTCATTGAATTATGTTGCATACTTAAGAAGCTATTACAAAAAACTTTGAGAATTGTTTGGAAATACCTTACCAACCAGATAAATTGTCCAGACTACAATGTGATTAAAACGGGATAGATAAACACTTTTACAAACACTTTGACCGAAGTCCTCTGGGTGTTTCAGGACCTAGGGCCCTGTAATTGCCTCTATTGGAATTGTTGCTGGGCTAAAATGTCGTCATTGCTACGCCAAAGGCTCCATAATAATAGACGATGCTTAAAGTTCACCAGGCCGATAAACTAGGTTAAATCTATTCAATGTCAAAATTACTACGCTATTCTCCAAAGGTGGAAAAAATAGAGACGCTTTCACAACGAGACATATGGGATGACCTCGGGTCAATTTCTGTAAGATATCACAACATTTTAATTTTGATGGATCACTATAAACGGCGGGTCTAATTGCTAATGAACATTTAATAAATTTATTTTAAGTTTTTCATAACAAAGGTATATAAAGATGTCAATTTTACTTGCTACAAAATGTCATTGATCTATGTATTTTGACATTTTTATTTTGCTTAATGATGTACAAGTCAATCAGTGAATTAAATCGTAACATCGATCGATTATAAGGCGTGGTATGATAATATATCGATATCATATGATAATGACCTTATGTTGGTTTTTGTTGTGGTGATATAAGAAAATTGCGTTTGAAGTCAACATTCCACAAATTTTACAGTCAATGGGGTGGTATAATCTGCTGTTGCAATGTTACACAGGCTGAATTAGTGCGTTACCTATAGAGTGATGGTTGTTGACTCGTATATGACGATTGCGAACTGGGTCCGGAGCTGCCAAATTCACTCAGTACTCAAGCTCAACTAACCTTTTATGAATTTAAGTTAAAATACCTAAATTTATGTTGCAACTTGAATTGGTTGTATATTGATGTTATACAAATTATGAATAAAAATGAAAATTATTGGTCATTTGAAAAAAAAAAAATTAGAAATGTTAACTAAATTGTTTGAGTACATACTCAAATTATGAGTACCGTACTGAATATATTCATTCAAATTTTACAGAAAATTCTTAAGTATGATATTCTAATGTAAATGATGAACATAATCATATGTTTCCTATTCAGTCAGGTGATGAAGTTTTACAAACGACTATAAAGTCAAATTTATAACATAAAGTTAAGCCTGTTTATTATGTCAAATTGGTGACTTCTTGCCCAGAAACTTTTCCAGATTTGATTTGATGTGAATGTACAGCAGGTGCATCATGCCGACAGGTGGGGATCATTACTCCGTGACACATTATCTCCCCTCTGATCCCACGTCCATGTTTGTACAATATCGACTTTATTTGTATACATTGTTTTCTGGACTTCCTAACGGTTCACACTCTGGTATCTGTACTTATGGCATTGCTGAATTTAAACATGAAGTGTTGGCACGATGTCACTACTGCACATCTATGTGTTCTATCATTACCTAAGTGACATATAGCATGAAGTTATAAAATGTTCATTTCAATGCTCGTATTTTGATATAATTCATCGACCCATGAAAACCAAATTTGAACTCGCCTATATCATAGCGTGGTACAGTCCAGTGTCAAACTTCAGGGGTATATGATTAAGGATCCATATTTTACTATAAGTTTATATGTATTATTAACTTGCTCACTCCTGAGCTGTGACAGTAGACCACACACTTAACTGACTTAAGTATAAATATGATCACAGGGGTTGATGAGTTAAATGCCATGTAGTGGTAATGTCGAGTTATAAACCGAATCATTATGTCCGCGTATCTTGACGTCATTAAGATGACGTTTTATAATGATTTTGCATTGCTGTTAAAGAGAACGTTAGGATCATCTTAGTGCACAAATGCACATTGGCATTTTTCATTTGACCGTTGTTGGTTTTTATTTACATATTGTATACACTTAAATTATCCAAGCGCCTTCTGTATGCCCTTGTATCATTTCTTTGCTGGTTACATAAATTTGTATAGATTTTAATACAAAGAATTGGTGTCATTAAATTCACACAAATCAAATATTTCAGGCACTTACGCTCATTTGATATACCTAAAACGGATACCGATTTTGAGCTACCATATTTATATTGGATACCTAAACTTTATAAAACCCATATAAGCAAAAATACAAAGAGGATCCAGCAAATGTTCTACCAAACCATTATCTTTACTCCTTACCAAGATATTGACAGCCGTTAATGAAAAACTTCAACTGAACAGTTGCTTATTCCAGAAGCGGTGTAAATCAGATATGGAGACTGAAAAATTCTGAACAGCTTTTAGAAAATTCGAAGGCACACAATTTTGCTCGTATTCACAATATCAAAACATATGACTTCTCTACTCTTTATGACAATTTTCATACATGATATATCCCAGCGAACTAGAAATTGAAGATACAACAGAATCAAGCACACACGCTTCATACTTAGACATTTTACTTAATATAGACACAGACGGGAAATTAGCTACTAAGCTATACGACAAACGCGACGATTTCGGCTTTCCCATAAATTTTCCACATTTAAGTAGTAAGTACATCTAAGTTTCAGTCACCCGCATATGGAGTTTATATTTCACAAATGATCCGATATGCCAGGGCGTGTACAACATATGAAGATTTCATATACAGAGGTAAACTACTTACTGACAAATTATTGACACAGGGATATCGAAAACCGCGTTTAATGTCAACGTTCCGCAAATTTTACGGTCGGTATAATAGTCTTGTTTGCGATTACTCTGTTTCACTAGGTGAAATGTTGAGTTGCCTTTTCGTTGGCGGTTGTTGAGACGTCTGTACCAATTGTGACGAGGATACACTCCACACGTATTTCATTGGACTTGACTGTGGACTAACGGCGGGTGTGACCGGTCGACAGGGGATGCTTACTCCCCCATGGCACCTGATCCCACCTCTTGGTTTTCAGAGGTCCGTGTTTGTCCATTTTTACCGGATTTGTATCTATGTCCTGGACATTCTATTGATTTATACTTTGGTATCTGAGATTTTTTATATTATTTCAATGTTACAGTACTACTGCATGTTGGTTTATGATGCACTATTGCAATTATTGTATATCATGGTGTACCATTTTAACATTTCAATAAAATTGTAAATGACGCACTATTCTAATGTAAGATTATTGAATATGACGCACGTTTTGATTGTTGGAGATTTTTATATGACGTTATATTTCATGCTGTAAAAATGATACAGTACACACAAATTCATTATTATTCTTATTTTGGGGTCCTTATATGTTGGTATCAGAACAATTAGTTCAAGGTTGTATGTGTTTGATTGAGTGGATTGTATCAGTCTTCTAACTTTCATTGTTATAAGACGCAAATTTTCAGTGTTATCATCTGTTTTGTTACGCAGTGCCCCAGTGTTGTAATATTTGTTAGTGCTCAGCTGATGAAATCTTGTTGACATAAACGATAGTCTTGAGCATTTGTACGGTCTCGTTAGTAAAACTATAACTTTGATATTGTTAATAATATGTATAACAACTGCGTCACTGGCACTGCTGATGGACCGTTGGAGTCCCCGAGGCTATAGACCTATATAAATCCTGTACCCCATATCTCCGTACCAGCCGATTTTTATACTAAAGTAATATTTCGCTCAGCTAGCCGTATTTAGATTCTATACTTTTCAAAAGCTGAAATATTCATTTTTACAGAGGGTACTCTTAGGCGGATTTGGCAATATATTTAGATTTATTATTTGGCCTTGTATGACAACACTTTTTTTCGGAAATGAACATTTATATTAAATTCGAGTTCAACTGATGAAGTTGTGTTGACGGAAATGATCGTCTTGGGTATTTGTTTTGGCCTCTTTTGTAAAAATATAACTTTGGTACTGTTAATAATATTTATATTGCTGATGACGCATTATCCGAATGTAATGATATTATACATTAATGGACCTCTTGGTAGGGTGATATGAAAGTTCGTCTACCCTCAGCAGTCATATGTCCGCTGAGAGTAGACGAACCTTCATATCACCCTACCAAGAGGTCCATCAATTGTTTATTATACTAAAAAGAGAAAAAGAATGAGTCAAACACTTGACCGAGTCTTTCGTGGATTTATTAGTGTTTGTAGAATCGCCTATTGTTCAATAGTTTGGTTATTTCTTCAACGTTAGCAACATGGCAGCGCTTCGTACCGTCGTCTGCGTCAATTTTGTTTACATGTTGATTTAGTGTTTTCATATTTGTTGGTGTATGAAACATTATCCGAATGATATAATTTGACATACTACGGATTGTTTTGTTTCAGTGTTGCATAATCCGAATGTTAAGATATGATTTAATATACGACGCATTGCCTCTGTGTTGTAATATTTACGTGTGTGTGACGCATTGTCCGAATAATATGATTTCATATACGCCGCATTGTCTCTGTATTATAGTGTATGTTGATGTATGACGCATTATCCGAATGTTACAATGCTCAAGACGATATCGCATTATCCGAATAATTTGATATGTGTTTTTTACCTAAACATACATACCAAAGTTATCTCTAAATGCTCAAGAGTAACGAAAAAATATATCTTAGTTTTTAGAATTTAAATGTCAATATTACTTTAGTATAAGACTTCATCAGTTTATGTATACCCTGAGCTCCACCATTGGCAACGACCTAGATAAAGTTACAATGCTCAAGACGATATCGTTTCTGTCAATTTTTCATCAGTTGACTCTAAAGATACTAAAGATGGTGTCATATAAGGCCAAATAATATCTCTAAAGGTATAGCCGAAATCCGCCACTGAAAAAATCCGTTTAGCTTTAGAAAAATTTTAGAATAACGGTGCCACTGTAAAAAAACAGCTGACCGAAATATACTAGGTAGCCTCGGGGACTCAAACGGTCCAAAAACGACCTTGGTTAGAAATTTAAAAACATGGTGTTACAATGCTCACGGTGCCAAATATTCATCTTTAGTATAAAAGATGAACAAAGATGGTGTACCCAAATAATATCTCTAAAGTATACTCCGTTTAGAGTTTATGTATATCTTAGCCTTAGGGGTGTTAACTCAAATATTACTTTAGTATAAGATGAACAGCTGGTCCGACCAGCTAGGTTTATGTATACCCTCGGGGCTCAACGACCAGCAGTGGCAACGACCTAGGTTATAAATATTATAAACATAATACCAAAGTTACAATGCTCAAGACGATATCGTTTCTGTCAATTAGACTTCATCAGTTGAGCTCCAATTTGAAAAGTATGTGATTTTTACTAAAGATAAAATGGTGTCATACAAGGCCAAATAATATCTCTAAAGGTATAGCCGAAATCCGTTTAAGAGTAACCACTGTAAAAAATGACTATCTTAGCTTTAGAAAAATTTTAGAATTCAAATGGTGTTAACGGTGCCAAATATTACTTTAGTATAAGATGAACAGCTGGTACCGAAATACCAGGTACTAGGTGTATGTATACCCTCGGGGACTCAAACGGTCCACCAGCATTGGCAACGACCTAGTGGTTATAAATATTATAAACATAATACCAAAGTTACAATGCTCAAGACGATATCGTTTCTGTCAATTAGACTTCATCAGTTGAGCTCCAATTTGAAAAGTATGTGATTTTTACTAAAGATAAAATGGTACGATTTAATATACGACGGATTGCCTCTGTGTTATAATATATGTTGGTGTTTGACGCATTGTCGGAATGCTATGATTAAATATACGACGCATTGCCACTGTGTTGTAATAATTACGTGTGTGTGACGCATTGACCGAATAATATGATTTCATATACGCCGCATTGTCTCTGTATTATAGTGTATGTTGATGTATGACGCATTATCAGAATAATACGATTTAATATACGGCGGATTGCCTCTGTGTTATAATATATGTTGGTGTATGACGTATTGTCGGAATGCTATGATTTATTATACGACGCATTGCCTCTGTGTTGTAATATATTGGTGTAAAACGCATTATCCGAATGATCTAATTTAATATACAACACATTGCCTCCTTGTTATAATATATGTAGGTGTGTGACGCATTATTCAAATGAATAGATTTGACCCACGACGTCTTGCTTCGGAGTTGCAATATGTTTAATGTATGACGACCTATCTGAGTGTTTTGTTTTGATATACGACACATTACTTCAGAGCTTTGACTGACGTGTGTTTGTACTACACAAATTGTACAATATTATGCTAATTTTGTACGCACTGTTACATTAGTTGGAATTTTTCCAACAAAAATCAGCTTAGATGCAAGCGGAGCTCGGGATACTTCATGGTTCCAAACCGATACTATAACCAATTGACCACGGCTACCCCGACTCTGTATGTAGACACAGCTGAAACAAATGTATCGAAATCGGTGAGTGTGGCGGTAAGTACCAATAAAACAAAAGAAAAAAGAAAAAGTCGACAAAAAAGTTCTTGTATGTTAACAGTTACCATTTGAAATGTAACATTGCGTATGTTGTATATTGCAAAACTAATTGATGACCTCTTTCACTGAACTCGAAAGGCTTCCGCGGAACATCTGCGACGGGTGTTTCATGCTAAAACGGGATGCTGACTCCTTTCGAACATATTTTCATGTTTACAGTTTTATGCTAACGTACAGTAAAATAAAATTCTATCCATTTCTTATCATAATGTGTTACTTTTAATTGAAACATATCATCCAATGCCTTGTTACAATAATTGTGCGTTCCCGAATAAGACGCACTGCGGTGAGAAAAATACTAAAGCATTCAATACTCCTCCTAATTTCTTTAGAAAGTCAATACAAACCTATGTAGAAATAAGTTGAATTACAAGCTTTTCAGTTATGCATATTGTTTTAAGTCGAAATGGTTATGCTTTACTCATAAAATATTATCAGTTTTGTCCGTTACACTTGCAAAAAAAGGTTGAAATAGAAAATGCACCTGATGTAAAACAATGGTATTAAAACTACAAATATTTGAACTAGAGGACCCGGATGTAGAAATATATATTTGATTCTGCAAGAGTAACCAAAGTGCAAATAATGTAAATAGTGTATAACAATACAAGATTACCGTAATATGACGTCAATAAAAAAATCAGTGACTATGACAGCATTGCCAATTTTAGAGGGAAAATGTTCCATTTTTTCGTTCCAAAAATATAGAATCACAGTTAGGCGAAAAAGGGTATATTGCATCTAATTTGAAACGAAAAATAGAAAATAGTCTTTACATTTTCAATGCTAAGTAGAGAAGTTCATGTTCATTTAGAGGTATCAAATGGAATTTGAAATGATGATGGATAACATGATGCAGTTGATTGGGGCCTTTGTTACAGTCTTTTATGAAAGTTCCATTCAATTATACATTCAAAATGAAGTTGATCGATTCACAAACAAGAAATTAAAATAGAAGTTTGATTGAAAATCTACAAAAGATTTCAAAAGTCGGCCGTCTTGAAGGTGATTTATCGATTATGAACCTGATTTTTGTGATTATGATGATTGATACATTTTGAGAAAATCGCATATAGTCGCGACCTAATTAATATGCATAAACAAGCGATCGTAAAACAATCAAACTGGCTCTTTTATTTGAGAATCTATAGATCATTGTATTGATCTATAGATCCCAAGAGTTCCAAAGATTGATGAAATACACAGGTGCAAACTTAACCTTGACGAATAGTAAATTGTACTTTTCCGCAGGGAAGAAAAAGTAATTTTAAAGTTGTCTCCCTTGCAGTAAAGGTAAATGTTTGTTTAGTCGATTCAATTATAATATAACACCTTTAATGATAGATTATAAATTGAAATGTCTTCGTACTTTGTATATCTCTATGTATTCTATATCGGTCTCCCATAGATGTAAAACAACATATTTCTGAATTTTATATAAATTAATGATTTATTTGCCTATCCCGCCTTTCTTTATCCTCGTCTTTTGTTGTTAAGTTATAATGCTATGGAATGTTACATAAATTATTTACGAGTTTCTATCATACTCCGCCCGAACATTCAGCCATACGACTGTCTTTATTGTACTCGTGCATATCAAAGTCACGAAAAAACAAAACCACAAAGTCTGACTGGCTTTACTTTGAAATGAATGACTTTTTTACATAAAGTCTGGCATTTATAAACTGAACTATACAAATATTTACACCCATATAAAGCAAAATAATAACCATAAAGTGACGATAACATGTAACAAACATTATTTATATGATAGATAGATAGATAGATAGATAGATAGATAGATAGATAGATAGATAGATAGATAGATAGACAAACAAAATATATAACATAGAGTTTTTCTGCATATGATAGATCTAACAACTTACAAATGATGCAACGAATGAAAAAAAAATAGATTTCTTGATTTTACTCTAATTTGTAATATGTTGGATAACATATTGACTAAGAATTGTGTTTTTTTTCTAATTCCTAATATGCATTATGTACTTGTTCCTATGACATGTATACGAATATATATATTTCTAAAATAAAAAGTTTAATCTAATCCCTCTACAATATGTGCCAATTTAAATGAAATGATTTTTTTTTTACAAAAACATATATATTAATAAATTAAAAATCACAGATATTTATTATGACGATATATACATGTAACAAATCTAATTATGATTTTTTATCATTTGAAACAAATTAAATGAAATGCGCATAACTTATCTGCTGTAATATATTTATTTGTTGAAAATAAGTCTTCAAATAAAATGAAATAAAAACACTTGAAAACATGAAATAGGTTAAAGTTTTAATGAATGGAATGCAGCAATCGGTGACAGAAACATTTATCATTTTAGCACCTTGGCCGTAAATTATGACAGCGGATTTCAAATCTTCCTAACTTCCTTATACAATCTCGACGCATTGGGCTCCGTAAAATTTATATCAAAGAGGGAAATTTTTGAAAGCATAAAATAAAAAGTGAGACGGCTAGAACTGTAGCAAAGAATTGTTATGATTTATATGACCAATGGCTGACGGCTAATTATTCGAAATTTGTTATAACAATTAATGTCCAATGCAAAAACATTTATAACAAGCTCGTGTGAATTTTCTGGATGTGTCTATCGGGATAAGAAATTATATTTATCTGTACATAATGTATATCAAATGAAAATGATAGAGACTTAAACTTACTATTAACTCCTGCAAAACACAAAGAAGTAATATATTTAATATAAAATCTGTAAATTCTCTATACATACATACATACATACATACATACATACATACATACATACATACATACATACATACATACATACATACATACATACATACATACATACATACATACATACATACATACATACATACATACATACATACATACATACATTCATACATACATTCATACATACATACATACATACATACATACATACATACATACATACAAACATACATACATACATACATACATACATACATACATACATACATACATACATACATACATACATACATACATACATACATACATACATACATACATACATACATACATACATACATACATACATACATACATACATACATACATACATACATACATACATACATACATACATACATACATACATACATACATACATACATACATACATACATACATACATACATACATACATACATACATACATACATACATACATACATACATACATACATACATACATACATACATACATTCATACATACATACATACATACATACATATTTATTTATTTATATGATACATGTGTACATTCGTTTGCAAAAGCAATATGTCATATGAACATAGACTTCCAGTAATAATGTATAATCTAAATTGTTTTTGTACATTTTATACAATACAAAGAAATTATACATAATCCGTCTATAGAATATTTAATTTTGCTTCTTTTTTAACTTATGTTAAAAAGCGAGTGCTTCTCTAATTAAAATTGGTGTACTGGGGATTTGTTTCTTTAATCCTGTACAATACATAATTATACAGTTTACAGATATACTATTTGTATATGGATTGCGTATGTTACATGTATATATATATATATATATTCATGATATTAGGATAAATTGTATGTAAATGATAGTCTTGAAGTATAAAACTGTTTTTACGATATTTCATTTATTCATTTAACTATATTTAAGATATACTGCAAAAGTTTCTTTTTTTGTTATTCATGAATTAAAATTTCAAAAAAATGTCCTTAATTATTAACTGAATTTAAAATTTAAAATAAAAATAATGTTTGAAACAAATATTAAAATAACTGTTTCGAATCATATGTCATAAAATCGGATAATTATCGTAAAACTGATATATCGTAATACTGTTGACTAACGATTTCTTAAATCGAAATTTCTCCATTAATATTTTCATTTTGGGATGAACATTATATACATCTTGCATAAATACTTTAATTCGTGATGAAAGTTAGAAATTTTGCACCCTGAAATACTGTCAAACACGATACATTGTTTTATCAAATATTTACCGATCCCTTCAAACTGTATAAAATAGCGCGAATGAAACATCAGGTTCACATGCGCCTTCAAACGATGTAGTCGCCCCTTAACAAGGGAATATGTACGCTCGGAAAGCTGTAAATCCGGAGTACAATGACTCAACTGGATTGCACTCAAATGCAGCATAGAGGAATAGCAACTGGAATGGAAAAATAACATACTTAAAGGATATGTTTTAATGCAAATACGTTGTTAATACGAGTCACAGGGCAAGAAAATCTGGTCAGTTTTAATCTACCCTAACAACATTACAAGGAAATCAATAAGAGCAATTAAGAATTTGAAACTTTGAAATTAACGCGGATTTGTTCTGAATGATGAAAGTATGTCAACGATAAAATCATGGATGTGAGTTTGAATGCTGTTACATCAGACTTTGGATACCAGCTGAGTAAAAGTGAAGAAAATGTCAAAGAAACCTGCTTTATAAAGATTACAAAAATTGACTCTATTCAAGGTCTTAAAGAAAAGGGCATCAAACTACATTAACGAGAGTAAGTGATGTGTAATTCTTTTTACTTCCATGACAGAAATTCCAAAAGAAACCACACATGATAAAAGAAAATGACTTCGACGTTATGAATCAACAGAAGTAGACGCTGGAAGGCAAAGCAATACATGAATACGTACTGGCATAATATCATATCACGTGGGATCCAGGCGTTAACTCCTTGCTAAGCATTTGCATCTGTCATTCAAGTTCAAGATATCGTTATCTTTATGCCATTTGGTACATCAGATTATGTTATACACAATAGTGCAATGAGTATCAGTAATACTAATATATTAATATAAGGTATGGTATACAAAATGTATAAAGATTTCAATTGATACTGTCCAATTATTGGAGTTTGGATTTATAACATTAGATACAGTATGGTCATAATATTACCATAAATATGCCAACTAACATCATTTTCGTAGTTTTCTATTTTGAAAGTCAATTTCACAAATTAATGGTTTCATAAAAATTAGTGAAATTTCTATGTTTAGAAACACATCCAAACCAGTTTATATAGAAATTTCATAGATATGAAAAAATACAAGATTTCATTGAATATATGAGTCAGACCATTTATTTGTAAAAAGGTGATTTAACAAAGAAAGGAGCTTTCTTATTTCTTCCGTGACACTTGATCCCATCTGTGGATTTCCAGAGGACCGTGCTTGTCCAATATCACCAGATTTGTACATTGTCTCCTAAACACCTTAAAGCTGAATACTTTGGTATCTGTGATTTGTAGATAGAGAACAATAGGGAAATCTCATTAGTTGTACTCACTGGGTAACATACCCTGTTTACATTTATTTAAAGGGGCATTAGCTATACATTTTTTCAAACTTTTTATTTTTCAATGAGATTGATAAACAATAACAATACAGAGATATACATAGGCATAAAAATTCTTAAATTCATATTTATTTTGTGAAAATTGCTTTGAGAAACCCAGGTTTGGCACTTTTTCAATTGAAATTGATTAACTCAACCTTATTATTTGTATATGAATACCACATTGGCCTGACCTTATCTTCACAAAATAAATTGGAATATAAGATTAATATACCTGTGTGTAAATATTATTGGTTATTACATATCAAGTACAAGTAGTAAAAATAGGAGAAATCGAAACAAATGTTTGGTAAACACAACTCATGTCCCTTTAATGTTCAACTGTATATCGACAACAGACACTCAGATTTAATATTTTGGTTTGTGTTATTTTTATATTTACTATAACGCAGATAATCCAGATGTACCGTATGATTTTGTAATTGGTTATAAATCGTAAATCAGTAATAGTATGATTTAAAACAACGTTATACATAGTCCATTAGTACCTAATATTTTCTTTCAATACTAAACCCCCATCCGTCAATCTCCTCTGATTTAGGGAGAATAGCATTGTAAAAAGGTTTATTTGGAAAATGTTTTTAATTGTCGGTCGGATAAGCGGTATTAATATTTCAAATAAAAAAGTCAGAATAAAAAAAAATATTATTATTATTATTATTATTATTATTATTATTATTATTATTAGTAGTAGTAGTAGTAGTAGTAGTAGTAGTAGTAGTAGTAGTAGTAGTAGTAGTAGAAGTAGAATAAGAAGGCGAAATGACGACACTGCAAGCAAAATTAAATTAACCCTATGGAAAATATGTATTATGATCTCTTTGCATCTCTTCTTTCACGTCAAAACTGTGAATCAGATCAGAAAAATTATCAATTCGTCTTTTTTCATGCAAAACAGATTTTATTTAAATATTTTATTATTTTATTTCACTTGAATATCGCGTAAATTTAATTATCTGTGTTGTTATTATTGAATTAATTGTATTGTGATATTCCAACATCAATCACGGAACCATTACTATTCATTACCTCATTTTGCTTTGCTCATTTGCATATATAAATGGCAGTGAGTTCATTTTTATATAAGCTGTTGAGTAAGACACTTGTCTGAGGTGAAGTCTAAAGTCATGTTTACATTTGTAACCTTTCCCACCCGTCAATAAATGGAAACATTAATTAAACCCGTATTATTATTTTTTATTTTAGAAAAAAAAAACAAATCAGCCCACCAACATAAAGACAGCAATGATGTGAAACTGTCCATTGGCCAATTTTATTTAGCATATATCTGTAATATCAAACAGAGTTTTCTTTGGTATATTAATCAGGGTGGTTAGAGTTATACTTGCATCTCATCACTATGGCTTGAATTCGCACGAAGATAGTCGATGAAATGGTATGACCATTGTAGTATCGGACTCGTCTTCTCCGGATACTCTGATTTCGCTTCACAGAAAGAACTACCTTAAACATTGCAAACAAGATATGCATCTTTTATTTTGTTAATTGTCGTAAAATAAGAAATGTTACAAAGTGAATGATATGGATGTCTGATATTAACGGGGTTTTATCGCCTAATACCAGAGTCTTAATTCCTTGAATGCGACAGATTTGTCATTATATTTACGTTAAAAGAGAAATACATACTAAAACGAGTTTGTTCACAATCAATCAGGTATCATTGTGTAAGAGAATTTTGTGTAACTTGAGTCAATTCTAAAATAACAAAATTTGAAATATTGCTAAAATTAAAAATTAGGTTTGAGTGCAAAACGGTTCTAGTATAATTAAATATTGAGATAAAAGAATTAAAACGTATATCATTTCTATATGATGTTAGGGTTATTGTCTTAATTAATTCAAACATAATGCTGTTCAATAGTAACATGTTTTGTTTAAATACTTGTGAACACTTGACTTGATACAGTTATCAATCATTGAAAAAAACATAATTTGAATATATCGAATAAACAAATTGTGACCTTTTTCACATAAAATTCAAGTAATAAAATAATTTTGTCATGAGTGAATGGTTTTCTGACAGAAATTGAAATAAAGTATTCGTTTCAACAGATTGGCTGTGGAATATGTTGTTGTAATTCATTATAATGACGCGCTGTAAACAATAAAAAATTCAGCATGTCAGTCCAAAGCTTGAGTTGCATGCGCAGAATGGAGTATCAACATCAAACACATTGCTGGCAAGTGTTTTAGATGATAATGTATATTCGTTTTGTTTTAATTACATTAATTTCACTGAGTAAATTTATTCTACTTTAGGTCTTAGACGAAATCTAATTTGTCATTTTTAAATATTTTTCTAAGGTTGCAATGCGACGACTGTTTTGACCCTTACGCAAAATTACCGACTGGAAACTGACAGTTTAGTCCAAAGCAAACCCAATAATGTTCGTTTAAGAACGATACGCTTTGCTGGATGAAAAATGAGGTAATAGCCCGAAGTCTTATAAAGACGCTGGTCAATGACCTCAAAGAGAGTCCTCTAATACTTGGATTGTACTTGGTACCATATTCCTTGTCAATTACGACAACATAATTCATTTTAATTACATAGATAGAAACTCTACTGTTTTTCCAACTTGTCGTTTAATTAATTACCCACGTTTTATTTTTTAATTTAACAATAATGTGAGAAGACCTTGTTTATATCTATATGCTTGTCAAATATGAAAAAAGAAACCTTTTTTTTAATTATTTGAATAGTGAAATCGGCAAGACTTTACAAACTGGGAACATTCCAGTTAAAGTCTTTAATAAGACCTGTAATGTATTGTAAAAATGGCTGATTATTGGGAAATTTATAAATTGTATCCTGTAATTGAAGTATAGAAATAGCAGATACGAAATTATTAATTTTCAGTATGTTCTGGAAACAATATATAGATCTTGTGAACACTGGACAGACAAAATCCCCTGTTGACTGGTAACACCCGCCGCGAGTCCATTGACTAATTCAAATATATAAAATCAGTAGGCACATTTTAAAATTACTTATCCGAACACAATGGGTGTTTTACTTTGTTCATAATCATATCATAGGTTTAAAGTTACAAATATTCTTAATTATTTTTGGTTTAGATCCAGCATTTTTTTGATTTGTCATCTACTATAAGCCGGTGGATTCATGACTCTAAAAAGTTGAAAAATAAATTTATATTTGTTTTTCGTCAAATTGCATTAAATAACGTTTCAGTTATTATTGATTGTACCTTTATTCGCCTTTGTAGTTTAAATTTATGACTTCAAATTTTCTTTAAATATAACATGAAAAAAGAAAAAATGAAAAATTTTCATCAATCATCTGATTTGAGTGAAAGGTTGGAAATTTCGTCTCTACCAATCCGACAAAAAAGAATGAATTTGACGGGCAGAAGACTTATTAATTGTTTCAATCTGTTTTTGATTTATAGGACTATTTTACACAAATACACTCGTCTCCTTTATCCAATCATGCTACTCCTGTGTGCATTTAATATATTAAAGATATAATTAAAACCAGAACAAAGAAACACCGGTCTTCCAAAGGTAAAATGTCAATTAAGATAACAGATTTAATAAATCAGAAACTAAATATGTACAATGCATACATGGAAATTAAGATTAGCACAGAATCACTATTTTTCTTAGTGGATTTATAGCAATATCTAAAACATGATGATTCATTTTCCTAGTTTTGATTTACAAATCATATGTATTTGTAACCAAGCTATTTTCTTCTCAACTTCACACACACACACACACACACACACACACACACACACACACACACACACACACACACACACCGTGTATATATATATATATATATATATATATATATATATATATATATATATATATATATATATATATATATATATATATATATATATATATATAATTGTATTCTAAACAAAAAGACAGGAATACAGACAAACAGTCAAATAGATAGATAGATAGACATATTTCATTTTATTATTTAATTTATACATATTTTATAATTTCTAGACTAACTTTTGACTTCTACTCAGCAATCAGATTATCAAGCTTCAAAGTTCCAAAGTTGCGCATGATTAACTTTTACCTTTATGTTACATAAGAACACTTTTATTACTTTATGATCATGCCAAGCCATGACCTTTGCCATACATATTTTGAAATGTTTTGTGAATAAATGAGTACTGTTATTTTAAATAAATGTTTTTAACGCGCTTGTCTCATTATATACACTATCATATAACTTGAACACGTAAGACTTATTTGTGCCTACAATCTATTTCATGATCGAGTTACCTCCATTTCATTGTGGACTTGAATCGTCAATTCTACTGTAATACATATCAAGAAATAGAATCACTTAATATTTGCAATCGTTATGAGGCAAACTTACATATGAACATTGTGACGATTACAATAACATTTCATTTATTTAAAAAGACTTAATTGTGTTTCTTTCTTTTTTACTAGTTAGATTGCTATACACAGACATAAAAAAAATTGTTAAATTCCTATATATTTGATGAAAACTGCTTGAGAAACCCAGGTTTTTCACTTTTCAATTGTAATTGATTAACACAACTTTATTATTTATATATGAAATATTCAACTACATGGTTAGGGGGTCCCTAAATTCAACTGAATGCTGAGTCTCCAGCTATCAACCTCTGATTTGGCATTCAAAGCTTCATACATTGAGAACACGGTCTTTGAGAGAAAAATTGACAATCTTTTAAACACTCCTTATATTGAAAATAAAATAAACCTAAAATATCTCATTGAAATTGCGCCTTTTTCTCATAGCAATCAAACAAATTTTGAATGCAATTTATCGATCTATCCCATGAACAGTACAAATTGTAGAGAATATCATGTATAAAACGTTTCCTTTGTCTCAGTTACAATTCAACTAAAATTGAATAAATTTTACCCGTTATCCATAGCGATGACTAAATATTAAGTGTTGACCTAGCTTTGTTAACAGGAGAAGAGACAAAAAGTATAAAATTCATGATCGCTCACAGGTGAAGTATATATGAATTGAATAAACTTACGTCCAGTTTCTGTAAGGAGTGTGTTTTTCGCCTCCGATACCCCTGGTCCTACCTCTAAACTTCCCAGAGCTACGTGTTTGTCCAATGTTTGTCCAATGCTCACCATATCGGTATACCATCTTATGGATTTCTAACTGGTAACCAGCTTGGTATACATTGTATACTTATATATCAGAGATAGTTATTGATATTTATAATCTATATTCTGAAAGGACTTTTACGATTCTTCGGCGATTCTTTAACAAAGTTTGTAAATTGAAAATATGCATTAACTATAAATACATTTCTATTAACTCCATTTTGTATTTAAATCTCTTTTTACGAAAGAATATCTTTCCTTACTTTTCAATTGCATTGTTACGTTTTCTTCGTAAATTTTGTTTAAATTTTCCAATTTTGTTCTGCTAAATGTTACCTAATACACAACGTGTAAGTATACTAAACGCAATAGGGATTTGTTTCAGTCTAATCGAGGAATCGATACCCTTTTTAATTCTGTAAATGTGTTTTATTTTTTACCTGGACATTTTCCCCTAAGATCATGCTTCTTCATCTCATTAATATCAATGGTCATTTTCCATCGACACCTTATCAAGGTATAAATATGTTTCTTTAATGTCATTTTGTAAGCATTTAACTTTAATTAGGAATGTGTACACCGGGCTTCCCCTAAATATGCAGCTCCATTGTCAACAAATTTATTTTTATTTCTTCACAAATGAGTTGTATCAAATGCTGCATTTTATTTGAAACCTTTTGTTCATCGATCTGATACCTGTGTAAAACTACAGCCGAGACGAAGACCAACCTGTAATTTACGCTGTCTTCAAATTTGTCCCCTTGCATATACATCACTCACATGGGCGAAGAAACATTCCGGAGATCCAAGCAAGGCCTCTTATCTTCTTTCAAATCGTGTTAGTTTGAAATATCGTGATCTACATTTCCCTATCAAAAGTGGGTATGCAATTATCTGAAAAAAGTATTAAATTGCATCGCGTAACAGATTGATACTCTGAGGTAGAACAGGTGTGTACTTTCATGTTTTGTTATTGCAAACGTGGAGCGAGCTGTACATCAGAAACCGGATACTGTTGTATTAAAATTTTTACACGCTATTAAGAACTTATTCCTTCTGATATATTGTCGCCAGAAAATTGAAACTAGCTTTCTTCTTGATGCAATTAGTTCTTTATCCAAATATCAAATAGGTTTTGAGGTTAACGATATCAACCGTCTTGCTTCACGGTTCACTTCCGGTGATGGCAAGGTGCCGTCTGCTGGGTTAAAAATATAGATAGTACAAAAGACTGTTATGCATACGACTGGACATTAATTGATAATCGACACAATGGAATTTTCTCTCTTTCAGAATTAAAATAAAAGGACAGGTTTAAGTTTATGAAAGAAAAAGTTTAAATTCTATATATCAAATAAATCAATTATAATATTGCAATTATATTTTCACATATTGTGCTACGTGCACTAAGCGCTTCAGAAAAAGTCTCAAATTTCAAGTTTTTTGATTGGCTTTTCTTAGGTAACCCAAACAAAACAGAGTTACTTGCCTTGAACTACAATATCAGATCTCTACACAGGAATTTTGTCAACGTAGAGACAAGCATTTCACTTAAGACCAATGTTAATAATTATTTAGTGCTAAATTTTTTGAATGATATTCGTTAAAATGAATTTACTGTTATTCCAAACAAGCATCTTTTGTCATAATATTTTAATTTTTTTACTTACACTAGGTGGTCAAACCAATATTTTGGCCATTTTTATCACACTTATGCAATCGCCTGGCAATCGGAATATTTCAGGTTCGATTCTAGGTTAATAAGAAGTGAGACTTGAATTTAGGAAACCCTTACTACCATCACAAATAACTATGTAACATGTCAAAATTTGTTGATATTTATCTACACCTGTTGCCGTCTCTATATAAATGGCAAGACATGATAAATAAAACAAAAATACATACCGTATTTGTCCCAATTAGCATGCGGATCCTAAAATTGAAAAAAAAGTTTGGTTGGATGTCGATGTCTGAAGTCGTTCAACCCAACAAGACCAGTCTGCCGATGGAAAGTAGGTCTTTATGTAAGTGCCAGTATATATAATATCTGCATCATACGAATTACGGCCATTTTGAAATTAACAACTATTTTCTAACGAATTATATTTCCTCTTCGATCACAGTGGCACTTAGCGCCATGGAAAATATTTTCGTACCTGCTCCGTGACTTGATAAAAAAGATGGCATTAAACGATTATTATTTTTTCATTTTTGGTTCTGAAACAGCAACTTTAAATAAGATCTATTGAATACAAGGATAATTAGTCCTCTGGGCATTGTCATGTTGTATATTTTAAATTTACCCGATGGTTGTAAAATACAACATCTATAACATGTCAGCACCTAGAAAATCTCAGTGGCTTTTATAGGGATTGGGAAACTTATTGGGTAGAATGTGGAACATGTACATCTGAATGAATGTATCCCAATTTGTTATTTATACATGTTTGGGTGTTTTAAGCGGCTATCTTTGTCAATGAAATTGTGGCTGTTTGATTCAAATTGTGTATGATATGTTTTGAAATAAACTCGACAGAGTTTCATAATCATAGAGAAGACTACATCATGGATGGCTACTAACGAAATATGTTCGTGGGTCAATGATGCAAAAAAGAAGAAGTCAGATTTAAATGTAAAAATGAATGTGCAGTACGTGATAAAATAAAACATGTTTTTGTTTTTATTACAGATATCTATGCAAATCATCTCCGCCAATCACGAGCGTTTATTACCCAATATCTATATGCCTACAACTTTGTATTTAATTGGATTTTATTTTGTTGATATTTTGAGAAGCCTCAAAAGGTAACACAAAGCTAAAATGAAAACTGATTCAATCTTTTCCCGGTGAATTGACACCTTCACACTTTATCACCTTCGGAACACCAAAGGCTTCCATTTTAATGGCGGCAAGATAATAATGTCCTCAATTAAAGATTGTCAGTTTCAATGATCTATTGCAGGTTTTTGAAAGACAAACATCGCGCCTAGACACATCAACACCGCGATAGTTAGATTTATCATTCGTACTATTTTACTCTAATCCATTTCAACAGAAGTATGAAAGATATATCTGTGAAGGACGAAATTCCGTTTTTTATGTTCTTTACGACGTACTTAGCGGTAAGTGAAAGAAATCATTCTGAAACGCCCACTGTGACTATACTAACTTTAATATAAAGGAAGGAAGCACAATATGACTTAATGTCTAAATGTGTTAAAATGTTTTATTATCATTATTGTTGTTGTTTTAGTTCTTGATTATCTCCTGCCATCATGCAGTTATCATAATTTTACCAGTGCTATTGACTTGAACCAAAGCATATATATATATATATATATATATATATATATATATATATATATATATATATATATATATATATATATATATATATATATATATATATATATATATATATATATATATATATATATGTGTGTGTGTGTGTGTGTGTGTGTGTGTATTGTGGAACTTCACCTAAGGATCACCTCATTTAGAAGACCACCTGTCATTTAATACCACGATTTTCCAGCATAAATATTTGATTTGATGTACAGAACATCACTTAAGAAACCACCTGACTAATTTGAGTCAGTCTGTTAGATGATCTTAATAGCGAGGGTCCATTATATATATATATATATATATATATATATATATATATATATATATATATATATATATATATATATATATATATAGTGGTCGTTTGTGTGCTCTCTATATACCTTCAATGTTCACTACGGATTCATCACTATATTTACATATTACAAAAAAATAATAACTGATAAATACATATTAAGAAATAGTAGGGAGAGTTGACCCCATTCATTTTAACAATCCTTCTTTCTCTCTATCTGTCTCTGTCCGACAGTCTGCCGTTCTTCGAAATTCCATGTATTTTTCACTCCCTTGAAATGACTATAAATCTGCGTTATATCATTGTATCTTTCTCCTTCTCTCAAATGACATACAGGTGAAAACAAATTAAAACATACTAATGCTTAGGGGACATCTCAAAACAATTTGACATTAAACAGAATGGTAGTGTAATGATAAATGTAAGCTAGTCGTGTTGAAAAGGTGTGGTAAGAAGAGTTACGAGTAATACAATTACTCATAAACGTTTGAGAAAATTCCAAACGACTTACAGCAACAATTGGGATAGAATCATAGAGAGGGTGGGCCAAATCATAAAGAGGAAATTTGTCTTTAAGTATACAGTTTTTTCTATTTTTTCTTTTCCTTTTGGTTTTCGTTTGCTTTTTTGTTTGTTTTTGCCTTTTGTATCGATTTCATAAATTCAATAATGCAAGATAATTGCTTAACCTGAGAAAAATGTTTATATTTAGCAAAGGATAAGTTGTTAATAAACAGGAATGGTCGCTAAAATGGTTTTATATTCAAGGTTCAATACTACGTTTGAATCTTTGGCTGGCCCCTTTTATGACTTTCCAATGTATCACTTCAGAATCAACTGCAATCTATCACGTTTTTGGAGTTGAATTATTTCCCAAAAAACTTGTCAAAACAAAAAATGAATATTATCACTCAAGCAGGAAGTCATTCCAAACGTGTAAATAAAAATTAGGATAAAATTTTCTGATTGTTTCCTATCAAAATAGAATATTTCTATTATCATATTACTGCAAAATAAACATTTTTCTTTTGTTTTATGAAGGTGTCAATTAAATATTGACAAAGAATTATTTATGAACGGCGAAATCAAAATTGAACAGTAATAAATATTGATGGCTTGATTTTTTTCAATCTCCAGAAAGTTTTGTAAATGGATGTTAATGAAGTGCAAATAGAAGTGAATTAATTTAATATCTAGTTTTAAATTGTTTCCAAATCCATTCGTACAACTAGTTGTCAATTATCTATTATAATAACATAAAAGTAATATGACTTGAAGGCTCTCTTTTATAGAAACTATTTTATTTATTTTTTATTTTTATATAAATTAAATTTTTATATTTACTACAATTCAACATTCTCTGCACACCAAGTTTAGATATATGGACTATAAAGTGATCTAGCCTATACGAGGATTTGTGGTATATTTTTTATAAACTAACGTTGTATACATGTGGCGACAATTGGTCGCCAGTCCGTATTAAACAATAACCAAAGTGGTGAATTATCAACATTTTAATTATTTATATATTTTTGTCGGTCGCGTTATGTAAAATTCATCATGCAATTACAAAAGAACATTATATTACACAATTGTGAAAGTTTTGCCTTTTGTCTTTATTCAAAGTGTTTTTATGTAACACTCAAATCTTTTTCAGTTATATAGTGGCGGCCAGTTTTTAATGGTAAGGAGAGAACCCGTTTACAACGTACACTGAAAAAGACCACAGGCCTTCCTTAAGTAAACAGGCAAACTTTCTCAGCTTAAGTTCCAGTGCACCTTAACCTGCACTTATTAAAAGTTGAATACTTCATGATTTAAAGGGTGGTGTTCTTACCACTCGGCAGTGGGAATCCCTGCAACTATAAGCAGGCATTGCCATATGGATATTGCACCTTGGTTAAACATAGATGTACTTTGACATTTTTGGAGTCCTTAAGTAATTCACCTCTAAGCAGGTATTACCAGGCCGCATCATCCGTATGCTTGCAATGTGCGGTCAGATTAAAGTGAAGTTATGTCTAATCAATAAACAATTGCTATATACAATTCTGGATAAATCTTTGGCAGAAGTTAAATATGATATAACTACCTGTTAAGTTCATTGACATAAAAAACGGATGAAGATAACCAGCACTTGTAACATATCAGAATAAACAGTTTTGATGTCACAATAATCTCCAGTAATTGGCAATTATTATATAGTCCAAAGTTAATTAAATATATCTTGTCCTTGTCGGGACCTTCTTTATATTTTCTCTGTTCTTTGGTGCTGACTGGTTGCTGATTTTGACCGTTTAAAGACTTAATTCTGCCATCAAAAGTAAGACCGTTTAAGATATTTATGTTTTGTGGTGGTGGTAGTAGTTGTTTGAGTCGATTTAACGAGGAGAATGACTAAGAAAACTCATTGTCAGTCGTCCCTGTCAGTGAGGCAAGAAGAGATGTCGAGTGCGTGTATTTGTGTCCATATGGAGTGGTGCCACTACATTTAGGCACAGAAAGAGATGTTATGAATGGACATAATATTTGTTTTGACCATTTGCGTAAATAGCCTCACTGGTTTCAATTTACTGTACATGTATGTCTATGCAATATCGTCATCTTTGTCCAGCTGGTTTTAAACAATAGTTTGAATGTACAAAAACCCAAGTACAGTTGTGTATTTGGGAAACATCTAAATGGCTTGGAGTGTAATGATTTAAATATAATTTGTTATGTTTCCATCCAGGCCATGTAGAAATATAATGAATGTGATAGAATAGCTTGCAAGGCATATAATCATACAGATTCAGTGCATTTCAAATTGTGTATCAAAAAAACATAAAAACCATAGCTGGGTTGTCCATGTAAAAAGTCTCTAAACTCTAGCAAATAATGTCGAATTATGGCCATAATCGTACTCAACTGAAATATCATTGACACAAAACAACATATTAAATTCGATTAAATTTAAGGATAACTTTTCAGGTCGGAAACCTAACACTATCACACAACCAGAAGCAATATGCCACCAATTTGCTCCTCAGGGTATATCAGGATGTAATTGTGTGGCACCAATGCCCCAATCAAGAAACAACGAAGTGTCAACTTGCGATTTCATTTTCTTTCTCGATGCATTTTAATCTTTTATTCAAATTCATGTAGTTAAAATGCTACGCGGGGGTTTATTTCTGAACGATCAGATACATCGAAAATAATAAGTTCCCGATGTTGTAAGCATAAAGTTATGTATTCTTAGGTAATAATTATTTCTTTAACTACCCGTCACAGATGGATAAGGATATGTCTTAACAGATGGTTGACAGTATAGTTAATTATTCGTTATGTTTATTATTTGGCCTTGTGTCATACAATTAATTTTATTGCCTAAATATGTCTATTTGAAATTCGGGCTCAGCTAATGAATTATTATTGACAGGAACAGTCTGGGATTAACAAACCTATACTCTCGTATAATCATCCCATAGGTTCAATGCAATCTAGTGGTTTTTTTTAAATTCGGTTTTAATTATTCATAGAGCTTAATGAAGAAGTACAAGTGAGTATTAGCAACCCCATGTCCATTAAAATAAGACAAATTAGATGTTAATATGTTTGTTTAGATATTGAAATAACTACAGAAACTAACGCTTGACCTTTTTAATTTATATATATTTTTTCGAAGATAGAAAAAATACACTACATTTCGATTAATAGAAAAGGAAAATATATATATAGAATAAAGAGAAAAAACACATCATCTCCACACGCGGCTCGAACTATTTTTTCATTCAACACAATAGAGACAGTATTATATATTCCGAGGTCGATTTAACTAAATTGATTTTCATATTTCGGAATACCCTTTGATCCTTTTGGTTACAATTACGCAAATCCCAGTACACGAGTTTACTTTTTAAAAGATGAATAAACTTTCCAGTGGCCCATTCTTGCCTAACACTGTTTGGGTGGTCTTTAGTTCCATCAAATTTCCTTCCTAGCATACACGTGGATGATTTTAACCTTATATTTCATTAGAGTATCATGCACGAATCCAAAAAGAAAAAAATAATCGAGAGTGAACATAAAACATTTTGAATTTGCTTTGCTCTTCACTTACGACACACTGAGCAATTGTAATTTGGCATGATATCTATTCCAATCCTTTACTTTGTACAATCCCTAATCAAGAAGCTATTAAATGGCATGCAGGCTTTAATGCGATTTAAGGTTTATTTGTTGAACTAGAGGCAAACGCCATCAGATGAAATCCAGATTACAAGCATAGCAACAATATTTGTGAAATCATGTGTGACGACAATGTATCGCGTTGCTACTAATTGATATGTGGTGACACCTGGTGTGTATTTACGGAACATATTCCATGAAGGTCTCCAGGAATTTGAATGGTAGTTTAAAATTATTGACATATTTTTGGCATGTCAGGTATTTTGAGGAAAACGTTACGGATATTATAAAACAGAATTCTAACTATGGATAAATTAAGATTTTGATAACGATTTTCTATGTTTTTTAAAAAAAAAAATTTATCAGGAATTTCTATTGATAAGCTCAATAAACATTTTATTAATCATCTACCAAATGTATAAAAAGGTCGTAAGTATCAATTCAGTTTGATGTAATATGTAAAGTTAATATGAACATAATAAAATCACGAACATGATTCCACTATTAATGAAAACACATAAATATGAATTCCAAAATGAAACTATTTCATATATTCAGTGTTACAACCACTATTGTAATAACGTTCACTATTGTAATAATTGTAGTGGTTAAAACAAACAGCAAAACATATAAGAAGCAAAGATAAATTGATTATATTATATATATATTGCAGACAAATCAAACATCACAGTAGAATCTGACTATTAAGACCACTTGGAACTGACGTAAAGCGGTCTGATTAGTCAGTTAGTCTCCTACTCTGTGTCCCAGCATTTTTGGAAAGTGGATTTTTTTGTAAATAGTTCGTAAAAATGTAGTCGCTTGGAAACATTATCCATACAGTCATCACATATAGCCAGAGTCATAAACTCAAACCCCCATTGATTAATTTTCAACATACAGAAAATCTTCAATAATCGCGAATCGCTAAATTCTATTTATTATTTTTCTTGGAAATGAAACCGGATGTTTACAAATAACGTTCTTGTACGCAAGTCAATGGATGAGTCAATTCGCGTGCAAGGGGAAATGCACCTATATTTTCAATCTACTGTCTATTGTGACTATATAGTGATGAAATATTAATAGACAGTTCCAATGAAAGTCAACAGCAACAATGGCCGCTCCATTACCGCTAATCGAAGTCACAAAAATCATAACGAGTTAGTATTGAAGGGTTTTCTTAAATTTTGAATGCAGAATTGATTACGACTATGACCTTCTTCATATAAAATAAGAATTTTATTTATAATTTGATGCTAATCCAATTTGTAAGGGAATCAATATTTTATATGGATATTAGATAATGCAGAATGTATCATATCTATCATGACAAATCCATGCTTCACGTCATCCAAAATATCCATCTCTGACTTCCGGTGTAGGGGTATCGGAGGAAACAATCACCTTCTGTTTAAAATAAGTCTTATTCTATCGAAATCCATGTAATTTAATACCATTGTTTTAAATGGAGAAGCAGGGGATGAACAAGGGTTATATGGTATTAAGACGTTCCTTATATAGATAGACTAACACCCAAGCAGAAATATGTGACAGCGCAGGTTGATGGTTATGTTGATTGCATCGGTTTAAATATATCAGTATATGTACTTAGATATTACTCATAATTAGATAAATGTCTAAACAACAAAAAGAAAGAACAAACCAACAGGAAAAACAAAAATAAAAAAACACAAAAAACTAAACAATACGAAATAACTATAAAATCAACAAAAGGGAGTAACTCTAAAATTAAGGATGGTAGAAGCGTAATCTTTATGCAACAATTCGTCTTCTTTTGATGCATACTAGTACCAAATAAGTACAAATCCGGTAAAAATGGACAAACACGGTCCTCTTGAAACCAAGAGGTGGGATCAGGTGCCATGGAGGAGTAAGCATCCCCTGTCGACCGGTCACACCCGCCGTGAGTCCATAGTCAAGTCCAATGAAACACGTGAGGAGTGTATCCTCGTCACAATTGGTACAGACGTGTCAACAACCGCCAACGAAAAGGCAACTCAACATTTCACTTAGTGAAACAGTGTAGTCGCAATCAAGACTATTATACCGACCATAAAATTTGCGGAACGTTGACATCAAACGCGGTTTTCGATATCCCTGTGTCAATAATTTGTCAGTTAGTAGTTTAGCTCTGTATATGAAATCTTCATATGTTGCACACGCCCTGGCATATCGGATCATTTGTGAAATATAAACTCCATATGCGGGTGACTGAGGGATATTACTACTTAAATGTGAAAAATTAACGATGGGAAAGCCGAAATCGTCGCGTTTGTCGTATAGCTTAGTTGCTAATTTCCCGTCTGTGTTTATATTAAGTAAAATGTCTAAGTGTGAAGCTTGTGTGCTTGATTCTGTTGTAACTTTAATTTCTAGTTCGCTGGGATATATCGCATTGACATATGTATGAAAATTGTCATTATTAATTGACAAAACGTTGTCGATATATCTAAATGTCAAATTAAAAGACACCGCTAACTTTTTCTTCATTTGATTCAGCTATACGAACAAAGGGGTATAACTCTGAAAAATGAGGGTGGTACGTGCTAGAGCAAAACGTCTGGCGTGCAGGAGAAACAGGAGAACGCAAGGACGGACGGTCACAATGCCAAACTACAGTCCACCGGAAAACCGATGGGAGATCTATAAACTATTTTTCTCTCAACCAGACAGCTTGTAAAAGGGGACATCATAATAAAATAAGTAAATTCTGTACACCATGAGGATGGAGTCTCTTGAACCATATCTTGATCTGGACGAATTTAAAGTTGAAGTAATAAATCATGGAATCGTTTAACGACATGGCAATTACACAGACATGAGTGATTGTTCTTATTTATCATCATACCTATGAGTATCAAGTTAGGGGCGCTGTACTCAGTGAGTCATGCTACTGAAATTAATTGATAAAGATACAGAAACGTTAATCTACCAATTCTCTATTTTACTAATTGTATTTCAAAAATTTCACTTTCAAAATTGCTTTATCTTATGATATTTATTTTTTATGATCCTTTGATATTTATTTTTGATGAGTCTGTCACCTATGACGAGGAATATCATCTAAAGCATCATTCCTTGTATCTATTAGATTGCTTCGTAATATATATTTTGAATTTCTTGTACTCCGATATATATTATGACTTAATAATACCGCAATTAATATGCAAAAACAAAGCTAAATTCATTTCTCCAGAATTATTGTAAAAATAAAGCATGACTTTTATGGCACTATTTAAACGTACCTTGGTATGATTTCACATGAAATGGATATCACAAGTATACAAAAACAGAAACCGATAAACAGAAAGCTTATATTATCAGCAATATCCTGTTTTATATAAAACTTATTAATATATATTTTAACGCGTAATTGAATGCATTCTTTCTAACTAATATATATATATATATATATATATATATATATATATATATATATATATATATATATATATATATATATATATATATATATATATATATATATATATATATATATATATATATATTGCCCGATTTAAAAGGTTTTCATTTCAACGGACATTTATTCCTCAAACATTTACGATAAATGAAAAAGATATGCTAATATTAGTAATAGCATGTACTCTCTTTTTCTAACAGGTGGGATCAACCGAATGGAAGATATGAAATGTACATTTTTCCCTTCGGAAATCTCAGTTGATCAATGTCAATTCAATGTAAGTTGTACTAAAGACTTCCATTCTATCTAAATAAGAGGGTTAAGCTTTCTGGCGTCATATTGTTTGTCCCAAGTAAGTCCAATCATTAACCCCGATTTAGTCAATCACCCAAGTCTTAAATTGTCATTTTGGCATACCGAGCCTTGTTATATCATATGTATTGATTGGGGCGTTCTTATTACGACAACTGGTAAAATAACAAAAGGACAAAGATATATTCTACAGACGAAGAAATATTTATTATTCAAAAGAATGGTATGAAACAAATATATTTCAGTACGTTATAGGCATAAATAAGTGATCTCAATTTTTAGAAAAAGATATATTAAATACTCAAAATGCCTGTCAAAACACATACAAATCTCATATTAAAGAAAAAAGAAACATATTAACGATATAAATTTAATTTCATAATATTTATTTCAAAATACTGGTGTACAGAAGAAACATCAGACATGTATTTTAATATATGAAACATATAATTCAACTACGAAATATGCGAATTAAGCAACATTAAACTTTTATGTGTGTTAAAAATAAAGAACGATATTACAAAACCAAAAATGAACACGCCATCTTACATTTCTATGGACACACATACATTACAACAAACACCGTAAAGGAATTTGGACAATGATTTGTTTTAAGTGTAATTTAAAGAAGATTTTCATAAATGCGTTTTGACATTCAGATATCCCTTAGTTATCAACACTCTTTGCTCGATTTCACAGGAAAATTCACGTGAAGTAGGCTTGTCAGTTTCAGGTAAAGAAATGCTTACAGTTCCTCGTGAAATATGTCGATATATGGAAATGGCAGGATTAAAGTGTTCGCTAAAAATGGTATACAGAATTATACTCCTTGGGAGCTATACAACCCAAGGAAATTGAGTTTTAAGAGAGAAAGACAATCGCAATCAGCGTTATGACAATTTCGCTAGATAAACTTGATTGCAGATAAAATGTAATTACTTTACTGGGGTTTAGTGAAGTCGTTTTTCGTTATCATCAAACATACCTCGTTACATTTGTCTTTCAAGCGTATAGCAGACATCTCAATTTTCCATATCCTCTAGAAAAGGTTATGGAACTTAACATTCGTACAATAAAGATGATTTTTATTATTATTGGTGATATTTTGTCGGACTTGGTATGTTAAATAGTTACAGATCTATACAATCTCGTCCTGCTTGTGTTTCTGACATTTACATAGCCAGATATCTCCTTGCCATCGCAACTATACTTTCTTTTCCTTTTCTACCAAGATAAATTTGTACATCCAAATTCTGACGAAAATCAGAAATATACTGTTTAGTTTTCCACAGTAGGGATGTGGGAGTAAAACATGTTACTTTGCTTCGATTACATGCATTGTTGTTGCTCTAATCCACCTACAAGTGGCTGCTGCCTCTGGTATGCTCTAAATGAATTTTTTTATGTTTATGAATGTGTCATTTTATCTTAGGAGATCATTTAGTCTTACTTTGAAGCAAAGACAGGAGATGCGGTGTATCAAGAGAGATTTTTTTCAGTAACGATATAAGTGAAATACTGGATACAATGTAGTATCCATGAAAAGTGTCTATTTTACTGTTGGACATGAAAACTACTTCCGGAAACAATATTTGGCCGCAAATCTATAACTCCTAAGAATAACCTTTGTATATGTATTGTCAACATCTTTCTCCTTACTGTTTCGTTTTGTTCTGTCAATAGACATATATATCAATTGTATTATGACTTATAAAACACATTGATAAAACAGTTCGGAAGGAGGGTCCCTTTGTGGTAAACCAACACAAATTAAAGTGATGAATTTTAATGAATACTAAACGAGAAAGGTTACTTGGTCTAATGCAATAAAACTTAATTTAGAAAAAAATAAATGTTATTATATGCCTGAAAATATTATTAACTTAACAGCCAATCTTTTTTCAAAGTAAGCTGAATTTAGAAACATCCTCAGAATTAAGAGCATGTAGTATGTAGTTATGGCGCCGCTCTCTGGATCACTACCTTTCCTGCACTTTTATGGATGGTATTTATAAGATTATATTCATTTAGATATATCAGTTAAAATTTTTTATCTTAGCTATAAACTAACACAAATGCAGTGAGGGTTCTTTAACGTCTCACGCGGCACCACGGGACCTCGTTTTTCAATCTCATCCTAAAGGTCGGAGCCTTTCACTTCGTATGCAGAGCGTTTGGCGAGGGAACAGTCACTATTTCAGTTTTTGTTATGAACCGGTACCCGGAGTCGAACCCGAACCTGATACCTTCCGCTTGCGAGTTGAATGCTTTACCACTAGACCACCACATGCGGTCTTCTTCAGTTTAAACTTTATTTTACAACTATTGACAAACAAGTTATGTCGACTTATATTGATGTATCTCGTTGGCCATGATGTTGGTGTGCGGGTCTTTTTGCTATTGGAGGAGACCGGATAACCCGGAGAAAAGCCACGTGTCCGGCTTGGCAATCGCCATACCATCTCATATACTAGTACTCCCCTGTCAAATCCCGGATCGAAAAAAGATCGAACCCGGGTCGTATTGAAGGGAAGCTAACCACCGGGCACCGGTCTTCTTTAGTTAATAGCAATATATGTACGGTAGCGGACACAATCGCTTAGTATACCAAAGTGTATATAATCGTATTTATGATTTACACTTTTTTATTTAAAATATGTTTAATATCCAGGTAAACCTAGTTTTTTAACAATTTAGGCGAATAATTAAGAAAAATTATGTTTAATCTAGAAGGCTTTCACTGTGCCAAAAGAACAAAAATGGGTGATCAGGGCCGAAGTTGATTATGTATGAACAAAAAATAATAATAAACAGTGAAATGATTTATGAATGATTTACGCGTATTAACTGTAGAAAAATAAAGATCAACAGAGAGAAACTATGTTTAACTGGAGAAAGAATATGATTTAATAAGAAAAATTAGGTTTAACTCATTTATGTGAATTTGGTGTGTCTAAGAGTGGAATATTTTCTTTCACAGGATACAAAACTCTCAGAGACATGAAAAAGGTTCATATGAACTTAATCGATTCGCCTCACAAGCAAGTCTCAATTTATGTAAATTTTCTTCAAACAATATCAATTATATAAAAAGCACAGATACAAAAGTGTTAGCCGTCAGGTGGTCCAGGAGACAGTATATGAATATGGTGAACATTGGACATACATGAACCTACAGAAGATCAAGAAGTGGGATTACTTAAAAAGTAGCATAATTCGGATATGTTAGGACCTAACTAAGATAGAGTGTCCCATTGTAAAGTCGGAAATTTTCTTGCACAACGTATGTCGCACGGGCATGCTTACAAAGTAAATAAATTCAAACGATTATAGGGAGAACCCCACGCGGCCGAGATAGCTGCCGAGATACAAAACTCACGTTTCCTCTGCGAACTGTGAGGTATAAACTAGAGTTACGTTGATGAGAACATAATCTCACACTCCTTTATCTAAAACCTGCATCCATCCCTTGTTAAACTAAAATGAATGAACTTAACAAATAGTTTTTCCTTTGTAAACTGAAATACAAAAATCATGATTTGGGAGTAGATACAGTTCTGTCACCTTTTGTAATGTTATCGTTATCATCAACGACTCCCATTAAATAAATAATTTATAATTCAGCACATTCATTACTAAGTGTTTGTTACCCGACACCTTAGTATATGATCCCTCGTCACGGGCACCTTGCACACAACAAAAACAGATCTAGACTTAATAACACTACATGAAAACATGCACTGGAACACAGATTGTTGACAGGCTTTTGTCGATGTATACTGACTCATAGAACAAAATGACGTACTTAAAATTCATAAATCATAAAGTTCAGGAGAACAGCAATTAAAGCGATCCATTAATGGTAATTTGGGTTTAAGAATTTAAAGATCGAGCTAGATAATATATTATATAAGCTATAAACTTTCTGTATGAACAGATCAAATTATGATTTCATTATATAAGATACTACATTTATTACGGTCATTTTCCCCACACCGAGAACATTGTTCCGCTTTGCTAAAGAGAAAAACGTATGCAAGTACGAAAGGCGAAAGGCGAAAAGTTATGAACACATAATAGAAACCACAGACATTAGACGTATGGTGAGAGAATTGAACAGACAGGTGATCCTGATTTGATATCATTAAGTAAAATAAACACAACATAAACAAATAATATGTGTACAGTCAAACTTACATTAAACGCCACTTCTGTACAAAGGCACCTGCCTATAAAAGCCATTCAAATATTGTTGACTTTTTATAGTTGATAAAGTACATTGATTTAAAGGCCACCTGTCTGTAATGGCTACTTTTGCCTTTTCTCTTAAGTGGCAGCGACTGACCGAGGTCCAGTGTCACAGAAGGTGTCGGCACGTTAAAGAACCCTCACTGCTCAATGACCGTACGTACCGAGCATAGGCCAACATTTGAAGCCCTTCACTGGCATTTGGTGACGTCTCCATATGAGTGAAAGATTCTTTAGTGGGACATTAAACAACAATGCAACTACAGCAACCTTGAGTGGCCTAAGCAAGCTAGACTGATAAACTGGTTCGTTTGAACTGTATTTAAACCACACGCAACAATTTTTCAGTTATTTGGTGACAGAGCTCGGTTACAATGTACCCGGGAAGAGACCACTGGGTGTCCGGAAATAAACTGGCATTGATGAAACATTGTGGAAATTTCAAAGGCACCATTTCGCACTTTTCCTCATTCTGTTTATAGGACCCTCTTGTTGTTTTATTTGAAAATCATTTCACATTTGTAAATAATGAAAACTTTAATAGAAATGATATTATTTCACAAAATATATTTGTAGAAGCAAAAAAATAAAATTATTTTACGTACACGTAAGTCGTTCCAGACAGTCAGTGTCGATACGGTTGTATATTAGATGCTTAATAATTTCTTTAACTGAATGGCAAAAGATAGAAATTTCGTGTTTGTTTTCAATTTACTAAAATATTGTACAATTGATTTGATAGAATGTGTTTCCATAACTACTTTATACTAGTATATACGTCGTTTGATCAGTCCTCCGGCAACATAAAAATAGAAATCAGTCGGAACAAAGTTTTAAAAAGTTACAAAGAATTTCAAGGTCGAGAATGAAATATCGATTTTAAATGATGTATACATTTATTATTTTCCCAGTATAAATATTTTCCTAAAGACATGGAAATATTAAATGTCATCCTATAAAAAAACCACAAACATTTAAACATAGATCTAAAATACCATCAATAGTTTTGATATATATTAGTTAAACTACATGTGCTATATTGAATTAATTTATAAACAAACAAAATGTAATGCAATATTACAATGGGTCATGATTTCGATTAACCCGCATAAAACCGATCTTAAAAACTCTGAATTAGTCCGTGTTTTCTAAATTTACAGAATTGATATAATCTAAGTCCTATGTCATTTAATACTTATTAACAGGGTTTCCAAATCTTGGATTAAATATTTATCAAATAGATAACAAACCGAAAAACAGACTTTTCGAGAGCTTTTTAAAACAAGGTATGTCCTCTGTAAGTATTATTCCCATTCACACTGACTAACATTGAAGTCGTATTCATCAAAAATGGTTTTTTAAAAAACATCGAGATGTTTTTGTAATATCATATCAGAGATAGATTTAAGTCAATAGGGTATAATGTACAGTTTTTGGTGTTAACATTTTACAGTTACTATATTTGACCTGTTGTATTTGATTATAGATTGATCTCGGTATGAGGGTTAAACTTGTATATAATGTTATATAATAATGAATATAAATACCATACGACCATAAAACCGTTGAAATAAGGATTTTATATTATTATCTCACTTCTATTGTAGAAAAAGGATGTTGTAACAACTTTCTTTCACTATCTAGAATACAATAAAATAGCCAGCGTCTAGATGGAGTGAAAAAGAAGGGGCAATCCCGTTAAATTTACATATGTACAGCTAAGGTGACATTATTAAAAGTATGAAATGTAGTACGGATGGAGGCTCAAACGCAATTGTGAGTGTATTAATTACACATGAACTCATACTTCATGGAGAAAGTTGCGGAATAGGAGCATTATATTGTACACGTCACGTTAATTTACCGAAAACCATACAGTGAGTAAAAGACCACTATTTTTGTTTAGGCGAAAGAAACCGTTTTGTTAAAATTGATTTGTACTACTTTTTTAAAGAATTTGGTTAGGGTTAGGGTTATTGAATTTTATTGGTGATAAAAAAAACCCGGTTGCAATATACCGAAAGTGATGCTGGTTGTAACATATCCAATAGAAGGGCTGACAAGTATACAGAGGATTGTCCCATTCCCTAGTATTAAGACGGAAAAGAAATGACCGGAAACAGAAGAATATCTGAAAGTTATTAATTAAATATGACAGAAAAGCAAACGCGAAATATTCCGTATCACGATAAAATGATAAACCGGTATATACGATCTTCATATTAATCGTTAATAATGCATTCTTGGCTGCATTATTTTGTTTTTCAATGTGCTATTTGTTCTGTCCATAAACCGCAAATTTATTATTTAGATAATAAAAGGAAATTCTATTGCAATGTTCACCTCTTGATTTTAAACCTCACATAATTTGGTGTTAACTAATTATAAAGCAAATATACTGTAATTGTGACATTTACCTTCTAATGTGATAGTTTCTTTAGTATTCAAATTAATATAATTTCAATGAATTACAGATAGAATATTTAATGTGTTTTATCCGTTTTACACATGATTAAATTTTCTAAAATGAAAGGGTGTTTCTCTATCGCTATTAATAATTAATTGGAATGCAAATTTGTGCACGTTGAAAGTTAAAGATGTATGGATAAATGATGACTACATATAAGACCGAATACAGATTAGTAAATTTTTTTCGGATGAGACCTCAAAAACAGGGTACGTTGAAAATCCCATACTGGTCATAGGGTGCTAAGAATTAGCAACGGACACACCAGTACTGACCAGTATTTGTCAATGTTTCTGAAGTTGAACATAAATGTCACTTAAATTTCAAAATATTTTCGTCATAAATAAAAGATGCATTTTTTCATTACTTTTTGTTTCTGATCAGTTTTAAAGTCATTATTTGAAAATATTGTTTCTGTAGGAAATCAAAGTCGTAAATTCAATTATTTGACAGTATCTGTAACGATGATACTGTTAAATATTGAGAAGGAACCGAACTCAGAGCAGGTGTCAGTGTGCCGTCTGTTGGACGCCTTACCATTCATAGAACAAACGGTTACTCGCTGGTGTAATCCAGTGAATGATAAGAGTCCATAGATTGTTTCAACGTAACAGTATAGAGTAAAGACATTCCTAAGCTGCAGTTCATAGTACGACCGGCATTTATGGCAAACCAAAATCACATCAATGAGTTAAACCTAGTTTGTTTACTTGTATATTCAGACCTTTCTAACACAACCGCATGGATAATTTAAGCAACAGTATAATAGAAATGGGATGCTCACTTTCCCATGTCACCTGATCCCACGACTGTATTTTCCAGTGTTGCTTGATTGTCATATATAAACCATGTCTGTACATTTTCCTCCTGAGTGCCTGACAGTACCACGAATTTTCAAACAACATAATGAAGACTGGTATTATACAACAAGAATACCTTCCACAATACAGTGTTCTAGGGGACATGATTTTACTCTCAAGTGTAGTGATTAGCACAGCTTACGTTATACTTACTCTTTTTCTAAGATGAATGTGTATGGGATATCATGAGATTGCTTAATCGAACACGTGGGTTATTTCGGATGGTAAACACTTCTTATATGGACATCATTGAAAAATGTGAATAGAATATAAATTTGTTTGTCAGTTGAATAAAAGAAAATATTTACAGCTGTGTTTTGTTTTGCCT
>BROG01000765.1:262500-280000 GCA_030159075.1 Atrina japonica | reverse complement strand
TTTTGATTTGACTGTGGACTCATGGCAGGTGTGACCGGTCGACAGGGAATGCTTACTCCTCCATGGACCTGATTTCCCTCATGGTTTCCAGAGGTCCGCGTTTGTCTATTTTTACCAGATTTGTATCTATATCCTGTACATCCTAAAGATTTATACTTTGGTATTTGAAATTTTTCATATATTGCATCAAATTATGACAGAAGTCAAATATATTTTCTATGTTTGATGGTGCCTCTATAGAAATAAAAATAATGACGACGGGACAAAACAATATTGATAAAAACATTGATCACACCATTTATTTCAAGTTAAATGCAATATGTTGTCGAGTCTTTAGTTTTCAACATTTTTTTCACGAGGTTTTGTCATTTGTCAAAATGCAAATAGTCCAATATCACTGAAATATTAGCATAATTTCAACAAAAAACGTATGGATCATGATAAAAGATAGAGGAACCGGAACGCATCAGTGTTGAATTCCATCAAAATCATTCATGAAAAAAAACTTGTTGAAGATAAATGGGTCATGTGATTAAATGATAATACCTTGTACAAAATGCTGTATGCGATACTATATATGTGTGAGTATCTTTTCCGTATGAAAATGTAATTTGTGAAGTTCAATTGATTAATTCAAAATATTGTTATGGGAAATTATAAGAGAAATTGGCATTTGAAGATAATTTGAAAGAAGTCATTAATTTCCATGCGACAAAAAATGAAAAACAATAAAGCAGATACTTCCTCTTTTAGTTTGATAACTGATCCTGCTTTTATGACTTATCAGGAAACACATCATAACAGGTAAAACCACGGCGGTTGAGAGAACTAATTGCAGGTACGTCATTGCGTCAACTACACAACACACTTTATATCCAATGCTTGTGTGTATTTCTGTTACATAGTTACAATTTGAATGTATTTTCCCACATCCATATAACTATAATAATGAATTGTATTTTAGTGTAGAGAATATGGGGAAAATATCAATCATAGTTATGTATATTTATTGCAATAAACAAACGCATTTCTAAAATCATGTACGTAGATCCGTTTGGTATAGAAGTTTTCTTGCGAGTACCTGTTTTGCAGTAAATTGGTGACGTTTCGATATGGGGAAATCTATAATATTTCTTCTTTTCCCGTATGTCCACACACTGAAATTTCAAAAAAGTTCAAATTAAAAATTTTGACACAAATTTACAGATTTATAGGTCAATTATGCGAATAATGTACATACTTATCACTGCAGGTGTGCAGTAGTTGCTGGGTGTCATCCTGATTTTTATTATATCTTCCGTTAAAATCTCGTAATCTGACTGGTTGAGATAAGTGTGAAAACTTTCACTGTCACCCGCTCAGTTAACAAAGATAAAGAAGCCAGGGTGACATTCCAAAAAATATCAACTGCGCCAACGTTATGCGCGTACGGTTTGTCCAAGTAAGAGATTTTCGTAGTAGCCAAAACGTTTAAAGGCTATTTGTTTTGTATATTTTAGCTTCCTGGTAATATGTTAAAGCAAACAAATATGACACTCAGTATAATAAAATAAATATTACATACATGAAAGGGTGATAATGCATATTTTCACCCCTCGGAAAGCATTGTTGACCTCGACTTTGCCGGGGTGAAAATATGCAATATCAACCTCTCATGAATGTAATATTTATATAACATCATGGATTGATTAGAATGTAACTGTAAACGATATTTCCCATGATCCAGTTTGTTGGTGCTATATTTCAGATCGCCATTATCGGAGTCACCTGATGTCACACAAGGGTATGAAGACGTTTGTAATTTCTGCCTTACATCACTCAGTAAGTTATGTATCACAGAGAGCACGTTTGATTTTGTACGTTGACGCCATGTGACATGTTTAAGTGTTGGTGTGTTATACATAAATGCATGCTTAGAATCAGAATGTGTTATACATTATGAGAATCCATAACACTATGATATCACAAATAACATAAATTGTATCATAATTCTATAAAAGGTTCTAACGATTGGGTGATTATCGGAAAATTGAAATTAGAAAAAATATAAAGAATCAATATGTTTTCATGTTCATACCTAATTACATGCAATCCTGGCCTTCCAAACATTTAAAAATGTTCGGACAACGTTGGCAGGCGTATTTGTGAGGGAGGGCAAACATTGCATTTACAGTCTGTTGCACATTTGGTATCAAAATATAATACATTACATATACTGTCTATTGAATATTCATGATCAAAAGGTCAATTACACTTGCTAACTATATCATAGGCAAATGTAAGTAAACTGATGATTTAGGATTAATAAGGTGGGGAATATCTACCATCCGTCACAGTGTGATGACGAAATATATATCACCCCCTTAACTGGTATACCAACCCTCTGTCCATATATATCGCCTATATTGCAATATGTTCTTCGCGATGATTACGTATTAAGACATTTTGCATGTCTCTAATGCCGATCTATTAAACGTATTTGCTGGTTAAACTGAAGAAATGCCGTTATCCTAACCTAAAGTTTGGAAAGCGACTGCATGTATATAGAAGTATATTAAAACAATTCGTGGAATAAATCGATACATTGTCGGATCCAGCTGGATTACGCCAAATCAAATTGAAAGAAAATATTAAAACTAATGATGATATATCGGGGAGCATATTTCAAAACTCCCAGAATTCGATTCTAGATGGACTTACGCCCGCTGAATTGAACAATGACTTTTTCTTGGAATGCATACCCGAATTTCTTAGCTTTACCCGATTTTCTTTCTGTCTACTTATGGGTTGTGTTCGCTGAAACAGCCTCATTTTGTGAGGTAGGATCAATGTCAGGGGAAGCCAAGATGCGATAAGAATATATCCTCGACCAACTATATATCACAAATTTTCTGAAGGAGTGCGTCGCCTGACCCCATTCGGATTGTCGTATTGTTATTTATCCTAATCACTGAATGTTTCTGTATAGTGGTGGAAGTATCTCTTAGCAGTTAAATAATGTATGTTACCCGAAATTGCAGTACTACATTATTGGCCGAGTAACTGAGTTCTCGATCGAAAAATGGTTACAAGATATTGGTATAATATATATCAGCTGGTTCCAGAATACCAAGTACTGGTTTCATGTATAACCTCGAGAACTCAGACGATCACTAGCAGTGACAACGACCCAGCGGTTATAAATATTATTAACGATATTAAAATTATAGTTTTACAAATGAGTACTAAATAAGTACTCAAGACGATCTTTCCTGTATATTAATGTTGTTGCCAAATCCGTCTAAGATATCCACCGTATAATAAATATTTCTAATCTGATATGTTTATATTCAAATGTCTCAATTTCTAAACCTATGACAATTCTTATGTTTTACATCTTTTACTTAAGATATTTATCCATATACGTTAACAGAATCAATCTAAATATGATTGTAAAATAATTGAAATTGGTAGATATGATGTTTGTGTTCAAACTACTGCAATTATCCAGCTCTGTTTATTAAGTAATTCCGAAACAACTGACAAAATATGTGTTGGGAATTCAATTTAATTTGATTTTTTTCATCTTGATTTAAAGCCAAATCATCTTTAGTGGAAAAAAGTATCATTGATGAATGTCAGTCCATAGTCAAAGAGGAAACAGGATAACTTCCAATGGACTAGGTACGTTTTTGCAGAAAGATGACCCTGTCACCCCTAAAACATTTTTTTTTTCCTTGTTGGAAATTGTAAAAAGAGTCACATTTATTTTCACTAACAACCATAATGTATAGAAGTTTAAAAATATATATCAAAACGTGCGTTTTCGGGCTGTAGGTATATACCCAAAATGAAGTTGATTTTGGATAATAAGTGATATTTATATAGTTAATAAGTATACATGTTTGTAAATTTAGATGTTGCCACAGGCGAAAACCAGAATCAGATAATAAAAATAAGAGAGAATATATAAAAACTGAAAGATTATATTCCTATATTATATTATGTTTTGTCGTAGTTGAGGGTGGGATCAAACCGCAGTCTGTAAGAATATAATCCCTGTGGCCTGTTTTTGTCATGATTGTAGAACTACCTGTCGTTTATTCCTTTCCAATATTGGAAAATTGAAAATGAGTACACGACTACATATGTACTATATGTACTCATTTTCAGTTTACCAAAATTGGAAATGAATAAACGACATACCCATGATATAAAAGCTACACAATGCCCAAAAGAAGCGTTGTGGTGGAATAAATGTGTGTGAAAATAGTGGTAATATTTGTTATAATGTCATGAACGTATTTTCCATTGTTTAATAGAAGAGTAAAAACAGATAGGGTCTGTTGAAAAAAAAGATATTCTTTTCAGCATTTATAAATATATATGGACACTTTTTGCGAAATATAAATGCAATGTAGTAGGATACTTGATAAACAATATATATACTTAATGACAAATTAATGAATATCTATCAAATTCAAAATTAAATGAATCTTACGACATAGAAATCCATTTACATCCGGACACCATTTACATATTCGGCAAATGTAATTCGCATAATCAGGACTTTAGGATCAAATTCTGTAAGTATACTCGGACCGACAATAGTCATACTATTGCTAGCGGACCAAGACAGTATAGGGACTTCCCCGTCTTCTATTCAGAGAAGAGTATCTAAGAGATACAAATATAATTCTGTACATTATATTTACGGATCATTTATTATTCAAACAGACGAACTAGTTGAGTCTGTCTGTATCATCAGATATTGTGTTTCAGTATTGACAAAATAATATAAATTATTTTACAATTTTTATATTTCAGTTATGAGGAATTATCATAATAAAAGATGTAAGTTTTTATGATTAAGTGAATAGCCATAAAATTGTAAAAAATAAAGAAATGGAGCAGAATAAATTTGGAATGAGCAAATGCAACAACCCACTGTCAAGTCCAGATGATGTCAAGTAAGGTGGGTGACAGGTGTCAGATAGAACTGTTTAGGTCATTAGCATTGCTAATATAAATGTTACCTCATTATACAATATGATAGTTTTGTAACAAATGCACTGAGTGCAACTCATAGGTTTCAAATTTCAACAACCAGATGGATCACTTTTTTATCCTGACGAGAAAGAATTTTGAAACATAACAGACAAGCAAAAATAATAAAACAGATGAACAAAAGAGTTATTTGATAGTAACTCAATTATTTATTATTATTATTATTATTATTATTATTATTATTATTATTATTATTATTATTATTATTATTATTATTATATCATGACAATGATTCGTTTATATAATCCTTTTCTTGTAATATACATAATATAATAATTGTTTAATAAAACAGGAGGAACTAGAATACAGGTGAATATAAATATCTTTGCTCATTAGATTCGTTACTTAATCAAAAACACTAGGCATACTCTAAAGGGTCATTGGCTGTTTTGTTTTTAAATTCTCCTTTTTACAACTTTAATTACTATACAATAGCTAAAGAGAAATACACACAGGCATACGAATTATTTAATTTCTATTTATTTTGTGAAAATTGCTTGAGAAAGCCAGGTTCAGCACTTTTTCAATTGTAATTGGTTAACTCAACCTTACTATTTGTATATGAATTATACACTGGACCTGACCTTATTTTCACAAAATATATAGGAATATAAGATTTTTATGCCTTTGTGTAGCTCTTATTGCACATCAAGTAAAACAAGTAAAACTAGACAAATCTAGATACATTTAATGTTTTGGTAAACACAGGTAATGCCCGTTTATTGTATTAGTTACCTTATTTTTGTCATTTTAACTATTTTATTTAAATATAAGTACATTGTACACAAGTAAATAGAAAAAAATATATCATCTTGAAAAGAAAGGGGTGTGTAGATTCTCGGTAAAAGTAAAGACGATAAACAAAGTTCTGTTTCTCATCAAATTTAGTGCGTTGTCCGTGTCATACAGATGTGGAATTATATTTTTAAAAAACTTAGAACTTATACTTTTATTGAGTTTTGGCCCGAAACCTACCAGTTGATTTCGTCATTTTATCTTACGATCAGTGCACATTTATGTTGCTATAATTTAACTTTCTTTTTATTGAATAAATATTATTTTGGTTCATTCTTTCCTCATTTTCACATATCACTTTATTTTTAACATCATGTTGGAATCTCATAAACATAACAAAAATTGAATAAAAATGATATGAATTCAAAACCTTAGACTCACATTCGTAGTCAGTGGAGCTGTTACTTGACGTGGTGTATATTGCAAATGGATACAAAGAATAGAATATGTCACTGTCATGAACCCTGAAACAGTCGTTACTACATTGCTTTAGATATAGTATTTTATATCTTGATCGAGTCGGGTACGTGCCATAGTAATTAGAACACCTGGTGTCTCTTGGAAAAATATGGGTTCGAGCTTCGCTGGATTCCAAGCTGATCATGTTTGATTTTTTTTTCAGGTTACCCATGGAAAATCAACTCTGCGTTTCTGAGTACATTATCAATATACTCTCGTCTCCTCTAGTCCAGTCGTGTGCCTGAGAAATTGTTCAGAGTAGCGTGAACACATTTAAAACATGATAGATCTCAAGAATAAATTCGATAGATGTAGCCCATTTATACCACCGGTCACTATAAAAATGTCAAATTGCAGAGTTATAACACAAATAAAAAACAACGCAATTTAATATGACAATTGATTAATAGCTACAACATTGATGCCACGGCTTGCAATGATCTAATGATAGACTTTTCTAAAAGCTACAACATTGATGCCACGGCTTGCAATGATCTAATGATAGACTGTTCTAATAGCCACAACATTGATGCCACGGCTTGCAATGATCTAATGATAGACTGCTCTAATAGCTACAACATTGATGCCACGGCTTGCAATGATCTAATGGTAGACTGTTCTAATAGCTACAACATTGATGCCACGGCTTGCAATGATCTAATGATAGACTGTTCTAATAACTACAACATTGATGCCACGGCTTGCAATGATCTAATGATAGACTGTTCTAATAGCAACAACATTGATGTGGTGAGACTTATGACCAAAGGGTCATGACACGCGTGGTAAGTAAAAGGATGAATTTAAATCATTTATTTACGTAGGTTAAATTTTCGTGGTTTTTCATTCAAAAACGAATTAGATGTTATTGACTGTCGTTGATTTTGCGATATCATATTGACCGCCATTCAAGTAAAATAGTTCGTCGTATATTTGTTTTCGTTGTTTTCAATTACCCACGAAAATAAAGAAATTAAGTCTTCGTTTTTGAAATCCCCATATTAGTGAAAGACTACTGACGGGATGTAATGCAATAATTAACCAAAAAAAAACGTAACTATGATGCAGAGGTAAACTACTCACTGACAAATTATTGACACAGGGATATCGAAAACCGCGTTTAATGCCAACGTTCTAGGTGAAATGTTGAGTTGGCTTTTCGTTGGCGGTTGTTGAGACGTCTGTACCAATTGTGACGAGGATAGACTCCTCACGTATTTCATTGAACTTGACTGTGGACTCACGGCGGCTGTGACCGGTCGACAGGGGATGCTTACTCCTCCATGGCATCTGATCCCACCTCTTGGTTTCCAGAGGTACGTGTTTGTCCATTTTTACCGGATTTGTATCTATGTCCTGAACATTCTATTTATCTGAGATTTTTTTTATATTACTAAAGCAGCAATTATTCATCAGAAATTTTAAGCTTTTCAAATATCGTTCGGTGGTTTAAAGTTTGATGATATAATCTGTTTTCATTTTCAAATTTTATGAGAAATACCATATTTACGGTAAATATTGAAAACATATCAGAATCAATTATTAATTGGAGCTTCTTATATCGTTTATCGCGTATTTAAGCTTGGTAACATAATCTGTTTTTCAATATTATGTGATATATCCGGGATATTTGCTGTGTCATAATAAGATAATTTATCTGTCTTGTGACATCGATACAAGAGAAAATTCATTTATATCCGGGTATCGGAATACATTTACTTATCGGGCAAGTAGCTATCTGCAGAATGTGTTTGTTTTTAGTTTAGTTTAGAGTCCAAAGATTCCAGTTTTATTTAGTACTTAAGCTCAAACAATTATCTATGATTTTAATATAAAATCAAACAAAATGTATGTTGCAACTAGACATCGTCGTATATTATGGCATATAGTTGTAAATAGTAATGATTGTACATCATTGCTAATTATTGACCATTTAAAGAAAATTTAAAAAAAAAAAATATTTCCAAAGATAGTTTGACTAAAACTTAAATTGTCATTACCATACACAATATATTTGCCATTTTATCAGAAGATTATAAAATTTAATTTGACCAAATGTTTTGTTGTAAATGATAAGTAATACCGTATTTCCTAATCAGTCAGAATTATATTTTTACAAACTACAAAGACAAAATAATAAGATACAAGTTGAACTTGAGTACAGAGTAAATTCGGTGACGAGAAGTTCATAGTTAAAAAGTTTTCCATAGATTATGACAAACGATTTAACAATCGTCTAGTGCCTATTTCATTTACCAGTCGATGTTACTACATATATGTTCTAACAGCCTGCTATATATAGATTACAATACTGTTAACTGTTTGTGTTTTATATATACATGTTAATTCAATAAATAAAAATAAAACGCATACCTTAATAAATATGCTACACAAAATTTATGTATTTATTCGGAAATATGTTAAATAGCAGATTACCGCATTTCATTGTCAAATATCTCAAATGTCTTGTAATTACAATGATATCAATTTCTTTATCATGTTTAATTTTACTGAAGCTCGTCACTACAAACAGAATTTCATTGATCTGAATATTTCGCTCTTCATAAATGCTTTATTTGTATTCATTTAAGGTAGTATTAGCATCGTATGTGTCGTTTTAAATTTATAGGATATTACATTTTACTTTATAATTTCGTTAACAGAATGCACCGAAGAAGTCATTTAAATTCGTTTAGCATGGAAATAAATGTATTTAATAAAATTAATTCTCTGATGTTGAATTTTATATGAAAATGCATCGAAAAATTAAGCACTGCACATTTTCAATATGAATTTTGGATGAGTAAGTCAGACCTAACAATTCTCTGGTAGTTATTCTGTTTCTAGAAGTACAAATGTGACAAGGATTTCTTATCTATGTTTGAATTTGTACCTGGGATCTTGGATTTAATTAGAGACTTCAGTCGATTTTTGATATGTATATTTCATCGCAAAGAGCGAACGTGTACTCAACTTTGTCCAGGTGAGCATATAATATTTTCTTTAATGCATTTACGCCTTAAGAAGGAAATTTCAAAATAGATGAAAGATATTGCAACATATGAATTTGACAGACAATTATGCAGAAAATAGGGGCATCAGAAAGGAAGCGTAAGTTCATAAGAAACAAAGGTGTACTAATCAATGGGCATCATAACAGAGATATGTTGACCTGCGTGGATAAATCTGTCAGAATTTGATACGAAAGCACACTAAATCTTCAGAAAACGCCTCATTAAATCACACACAACGTAATATATATCATCATTGGTGTACAAAACGGAATACCTGAAATGAAAAACAAAATATTTTTTAAATTTCCGAACCAGGAAAATTGTTATTGGTTTTCTGATGTAAAACGAAAAATAAGGATCCTATATTTTCATAGAGACACGTAAAAATAGTCGTCAAAATCTTAAAACATTCTTGTAAAATGATTGCAACATAAGACAGAAATTATTATAATTACAATGAAGTACAAGAACAACGATCAGACGTTTGTACAAAAACAAATGAATTCGATTTCAATTTTTAATCTAAATTAAATAGATCATAGTCATTCTGAACTAAGTATGGTACTATATATGGGTGTGGTAGGACATTTCATGTATTACAATGGTCATTATAGGATAAGTGGTTAATAAAAAAATCTTTCATTTTACAACAATTAACGAACAAAGGTTATCAACTCAATGTCTATTGGTGAAACTGAAATTGGCGTAAGTGGGTGCTTACTGTATGAGGAACCTGGAGTATCCGGATAAAACCTACGTGTACGATTTGTTTGTCTGTTTGTTTACTGCTGTTGAACGACTCAAGAATCTTTCTCTCATATGGAGACGTCACCAAATGCCGGTGAAGGGTTTCAAATTTTGCTGGGTACTTACGGCCATTGAGCAGCGAGGGTTATTTAACGTGCCGACACCTACTGTGACACGTGACCTCGGTTTTTACTGTCTCATCCGAAAGGTCGACTCCCCATCTAACATACTTCACTGCCCAATCCTAGGATCGAAGTCGGGTCGAATTTCTGACAAATTTAGCACTTAGTGTTTTATATCCATGACAACATGATTTTATGGCTGTTTAAGAGTACCCATCACCACTCTCCCATATTAAAGATCGTTACTATTTTGATCGCACTCAATGTATCGCTTTACAGATTTTTCTGATATATCAAAGGTATGTCGCTCTTTGAAACATGATCGTAGCACGATAAATTGTCTGAAATAGAAAAGATAAATCTGATTGTACGTTTTCTAAATGTAGTCAATGTGATCACAATATAGTCAAAACTTTCAAGTAGTAGTATTTAAAACAATATGTAAGGAGAGAGAGAGAGAGAGAGAGAGAGAGAGAGAGAGAGAGAGAGAGAGAGAGAGAGAGAGAGAGAGAGAGAGAGAGAGAGAGAGAGACTCATACACAGATTCAAAGTGACAATTATACCCTTTTTTGTTCTTTCAGTTATTGGTTTTGAAGAAGGTTCATCTAATTAAGTCACATACAACTGTTTTATTTGCTCTAGTTGAGTCTTACTGGAATGATTTGTACTTCTGGTTGAATTATTTTCTTTTTTGTACTCTCGGTTCACTTTCAATGCAAAGTTTAAAGGATGTATCGTCAGTACCTTGTTTTATTTATCATACACGTTAAGTACATGTATTATATATTGTCTCCAAAAATCCTTCAGATTATTACTTAGGTATCCATGATTTTTATATTTCTGTATTATTCCCTACATACCCTTAAGATAATACCCGGGTATCTATTAATATTATATTTTGGATCATTAAAATCAGATAATATATTATTACCAAAGAAATTGAAGTTTAGTTTTATACGTACTGTAGATTGTGTAATTAAGAATTAGTTTCGAATTCATTGCTATGATAAATAATTAATTTACACTATTGAAGAATAATTCGTCTTTGTTCTCTATACGATATATTAATGTGTCTGATGATTTTTATGTTGATATAAACATAATTTCTGATCCACCGTCTGCATCTGGACTCTTGGCCTATCATTGTGTCGTCTGGTACATTTGCAGATACAGAAAAAGTATTTTTTTAATTGGGGTGGTTTTAATTTTATCGGTTAGAATGATATCATAATCAAGGTAGTAACCTGAATCAGTTGTGGAGCGAGATAATTAATTTTTAGATACAAATTACTGTCTTTCAGGAACGGGATGGGAGCTAAGAGTGAAATGGAATTTTATTTTGTGGGATCTGTCCTATATTTAAATGAACTTGTCAATCTGTCTCTTTTAGTTTGATATAATATGGTTTCCTTCAATTAGTTTTATTAGTTACTGACAAAATCAGATGTCGACAGTGTGATCAGAAACACACGAACTGTTCAACATAAATTTGAAGCTCATCTTTCGATTACCCAGGGACTGCCGAGTGTGTGGTGTATAAAGACAATTGCAACACACCGGTATCGGTATATTTTAAAATTAATCCAAATTAAAAGTACATAGAATTTGATTATAAAGACAAAACACATGTTTCATCGTAAAGCAATGTCTTTCATATGAACTTTAAATGGAAACTCCCGTCGGAGAGCCTTTTTGAACAGCCATCATGTATCTAAATAAAACATCTTCATGTCAGAAATATAACGTCTTGATGGTGATGCTTGAAGGAATTGCCGTTTGAAATGTTGTTGAGCTTCCATTTTCAGGTGTCATTTGCGATTTCAAATTTATCATTTATAGCGGATAGGCGTTCATTATTTACAGCAAAACATTCATCAAAACTGTCAAATACCGTGTATGGTTTACTGCAGGTTTTAAGAAAAGAGTAAGATTGAATATCATGTTTATCTTTAATTTATCCATATTTTTATTATTATATTTCATTTTTATATTAACATTCTTGTCTTTCTGTGAAACATTTTATAGGCATGTACATTTACATCACTGTAGGTATGATGTATACCAGCAGTGTGTTAATTTCATGTTGTCAATATCAAAGAACACCTTATAAAACACCAACACAATTTCCGTTACTTATTGCGCTGGATGACTTGAGAAATTCAAATGTTTTGTCATTTTAAATGATCTCAACTCTCTATCTAATACCTTCCCTTCGATCGATCATTTTCCGTAACATGTAGCATTACGAAGCAGTATTTTCTTAGGACGTTGCATACAAAGCGATTTTAAAGATACAACATGCAAGGGAAATTCAGGTTTCCAGTTATCTATAGATATTTCAAGAGTAAGTGAGGGTCTTGGTTTTAGTGTATCTGCGTGATCTCATGGTATCCATAAACTCACGTTTCTTTTCCCGAATTCTTTATTGTATACAGTATTCAATAGTGAGCATGGGATCATCACAAACGAAGCACCAAGAAAATTGATAAACTTGTTACATTTAAGACAGTGGATCCAGTACAGTGGAAACATCTAGAAACTTACAAAAACGTGTATGGAAACTAGAAAAAAGAGAAATGATACAGAAGTTTGCTTTTTTAAATCAATAATCTGAAAAATACAAGACACCAGGTCCACAAAGGGTGAAACTGTGTGTAAATTAACAGATGAAAATGTCATACATTCTTATAGGTTATAAAAAGTTAAGGTGGATGCATAATCAGAGAATTTAGAGAACATATTTCTGCTTTAAGTTAGAACAGATGGTGTTTTTAAGATTGCGAGATAAATGTGTACTTCATACTTGTAACGTGAAAATATCAGAAAAGGCTTCCATGTAACAGTTATGTCATAAACAGTGGTTTGTGCCCGTTTGTTGATTTTTCCTGTAACAATTATGAATTTATAACGACTAGGTATCATGATGTTAATCTGTATTTAACTCCACCCGGTAAAGTCATACTCCACAAACATTACTTAATAAAGTAATTAACTTAATGCATAACTTAGATGACTAAATGAATGATTAATAAACAAATTCTTAAATCAATACATAATTATAATAGTGATAAGTTTTTCTTTAACTTTAGTGCGATATCTTAATAGAATACATACGTATTAAAGTTAATTAAATGAATGAATATTAATTATCATTTATTTATCAATGGTTATGATAATCATTATTGTAAATACTATTGTTGTTGTTGTTGTTGTTGCTAGCCTTCTTGTTGATAAACAAGAATTCAAAATTAATATATATTCATTGTAATATACTATCGTTCTGTACCCGTACGAGTCAGTACGTCAAGAAGTTCATTCAGAAACCTATACATAATGATAATTTTAAGATTTGTTGAAAATAGAAATTACTTCTCTGGGTGTATACTTGTAAATCATTTGGTTGATCAGCTTGTGTTTCTTTTTTATTATATAGCTTAAAACATGTAAATACTGGTTTAACCTTCGTATAAAGACAACCTAACAACACTCGCTTAAGGTGGTTAATTGCTAAAAATATAAACGTAAAACTGTTTATGTCAAACAATGATCATAAAAATAAACAATGTCATATGATAATTTCTTTCAATACACTGAAATAATCCTAACTTTTGTCTACTCGATGGCGGATTCATATATCATTATATATTATATACCAGTGTTGGATACTTCTGTCTAAATTAAGACAGCAGTGTGTATTTTTTATTGTCTTACACTATGTATTACTACGCAGCGAATGGTACTACTTTTAAAACGTAAACGAATATCGTCTGCAATAAAGTAAATAATAAATGTATTTTAGGGTTTATTGTTTAATTGATCGAAATTTAATATATATTCATTAAAAATGTGGTTCATTGTTCACTTCTTGGTTAGCACTATAGGCAGAGCGCGGAAAGATAAACAGCAAATTAATTTTAACTTGTAAGCGGGTGTTTTTATTATTTCTAGTTTACATTTCTAACTGAAACTACTTCCAAAATTAGGTACGATCTTTATAATGGTGTATATATTTTTAAAAATCGGAAGCAAGATAAAAAAAATGATGCCATGACAACGACAATTAGTGAATTCAGATAAAATAATGCGAGAAAATAGCCATTCATTATAAAACCGTGTGGGATAGTGGAATATGCATGTGATATATTAATGTCTTTCAAAGCACTAAAAAATTCATATTAAGTTGTCTAATACCAGTCGATCCTGGACATAAAAATCATACGAACTGAACAGGTATTTGATATTGAAGGTTGTGAACACGTTTGTGCTCAAATACGATGAGTTCATTATTTAGCTGTAGTATGGAAATTTATTTTAATTGTATACACGATAGGTAGCACTCAAATACACAATTTCCCTGTATAAACAGATATGTCCGTGGTAACGTCTGTGTACAATAAAATGTGGAAAAAGATATCATCTATACTGCATTTGTCAAAGTTAAACTAAGATAACCGCAAAGAGATAACATATTTTCATCGGGTCACCTCTAATTTAAACATATTACAAACATAGTAGAAAAATAATATTTTGGAAAAAAAGAGGCCAAAAAACTCTCCAAGACCATCGTTTCTGTCAATGAGACTTCATCAGTTGATCTCTAATTTAAAATAAGTATAGTTAGTATATTTTTGTAAGAGAAAGTGGTATAATACAAGGTCAAATGATAAATACATATGAAATGCCAAGGACATTATTTAACAGTAATTCGAGCATATATGAAAAGTGTGAATTTCACATGATAACTCTTACGTTGTAGAAACATTTTTTATTATGTGCTGTTTTATATACCTTCCATTGTCAGTTTTAATATACTGTTTTTGTCTATTTAACTCTAACGCACATTGCAAGTTCTAATTCGACATTTACATCCTTTTTAAGTTGTATATTAAATGAATGATCTTTGCCTTTATTTACGAAACATTATTTCATCATTTTGAAATCTGGAGTCCTTAATTGACAAATTAACGGTGATTATTAAATTGTCCTGCCAAACACTTGGATATTTAATTGAGAGAGAGAGAGAGAGAGAGAGAGAGAGAGAGAGAGAGAGAGAGAGAGAGAGAGAGAGAGAGAGAGAGAGAGAGAGAGAGAGAGAGAGAGAGAGAGAGAGAGACTGTCACTGATGAGATCCACAAGACATGACAAGGGTATGACAGGAACAGTACGTATCTAATCACGGTATAATTATGTTACAGCGCAGACATGTTTGAAATTATAATATCGATTTTATTATGAATGACATTGCCTGAATGTGTACTATTATATATACACTAGGGTGTCACTTTCTTAAAGTACTTAGTAAAAGTACTTTAATTTCCGCCATGTCCGTTCTCTGTGATCGATGTGTTTAAAAAAATCAACACATTATTTTTTTCATTTTGTCCAGGAATTTTTCTTTCATTATTGCCTACAGGTATATTTTCTAATCTAGTATTATATATCTTTAAAAAATAACTACAATATTTTTCAATTATAAAGATGATAAAACACAAGTGTACAAGGGTGGGGTAATTAGTAAGGTTAAGCTCCTGATCTTCGACATTGATAAAGAAGTTTAACCCGCGGTCAGTTTTTGTAACGTGATGGAACGCTGTGTTTAATATACCAGAAAAAAGTATCAACAGGTGTTCAATTTCTTTCATACGTTAAATGAAATCATCCTGGAAACTTTATCAGACACAGCTATAAAAAAAAAACGTTTCGTATGTTAGGGTGTCCGCGCACACTCACACACACACACACACACACACACACACACACACACACACACACACACACACTATATATATATATAATATATATATATATATATATATATATATATATATATATATATATATATATATATATATATATATATATATATATATATATATATATATATGAATATGTATAATATAACATATATATTTTAGTTCTCACGAATTTAGTTAACAAATACCAAACTATGATCAAGCATAGTCAATGCTTAGTATACATAAACAGAAGTATTTGGCTATTGAATTTACTTGAAGGATCCGTCATATAATTTACACAATAGTTATGATTCATTTGGAGGAGCAGAATATTCACAAAATATCACATCGAAAGCCATGATGTAAGTCTTGTAAAAGGGAGGTCACTCTCACAAACGTGTATCAGTGCATACTGACTATACACGATATCAGTCCTTTAATACTAAAATTAACTCATTCTTTAAAATTATAATTCTGTAGTCTTATATGCAACTCTGTCATTTTGGGAGTGTTGGAAGTAGAAGATATAAATCTGCGTCGTTCTTTTCCACTACCTAGTTGTAAACTACAAAAGATTCACATTGTGTCGTAAGATGTTTTAAAACAAAGGCGCATTTGCCAAATAGCATTCTCTTGGACTTCCATTTTTATAATCATTGGGATGTATTCAAATGAGAATATGATCACAACAAAAGTTATCATCGGTTTACATTGACTGACCTGTTAAAATGCAAAGGGCATTGGTTTATAAAATAAAGTACGCTACGAGCTGTCTGGTAATGCTTACCATTCTTATTCACTTCAGCACTTCTGTGATCAGTATGGAAGGGGAATTAGCAAAACGTGGTCTCATCTGAATGGAAGACCAACAGGACAAGAACCATCGAATAAATTTGAATAAATTTCAATGTTATCTCAATTCATATTCGGTGAAACACTTCATATCAATTAATATTATGTGAAATGCTTTAACACTTCTTGCTCCAATAACATTAATATACAGAAATGTTAAATTAAAGGACAGGGGATTGATGTACTATGGGATACCCATATCCCTATTAGGTTACACTGAGAGCTATATGCTCATACAACATGTGTTTGAGTTGTTAGTTTTTTTGTTTTTTTTTTAAACTCGTACACTTGCAGCTGTGCTGTCTTCTACAAACACCTTGATAGATGCACACGTTTTTGCTGAGTAATATTTGGCGCCTATATGTTTTAGAAACATACATAGTTCGTTGTTCTCCTATTGGCAGTTAACATGTTTTACTGGTTAAAAAGGAATTTTTGTGCAACAGCAATTTGGACACAATGTATCACACCTTGTCAACTGTATGAAATAATCGATAATTAAAATGTTACCATCTAAACCGGTTGATTTATCACAGAATATTTATTCAGAAGAGTCTGTGACGCTTTTTATCAAGAAATTAAACATTTCACGCTGCCTACATAGAGCATATATAATACCTTAATTGGTTTTATATTTCCCAAATAACACCTGTGTTATGATATGAGTATTAGCATATCAAGTAACATCTTGGACGGCCAAGTATATACCTTGTTATTTGGACACTCATAC
>BROG01000765.1:222500-257500 GCA_030159075.1 Atrina japonica | reverse complement strand
ATTAAATAAGTTTACATGAATGAAAATGGTCTTGTTTTACAGTTATTTGTGTAAACATTTCACAGACATGTTCTGTCATTTCATGTGACCTTTTCATGTTAAGTGCAAGTTGGTATCGGAACTAATAAAAATGTTTTGTTTACTCTCAGACGGATTTATCAATAAATTTAGGCTTATTATTTGGCCTTGTGTGATACCATCTTTTGCTTCGGAACTCTACATGAATTTTAAATTAGAGCTCAACTGATGTAGTCTTATGGACTGGAACGATCATCTTTAGCATTTTCTAGCATATATAAGGTAGTTGTATGCTTTAAAGAAGGTCCGTTATTCTTTAACAATTTATCAATATAGCCACTGGAAACTATCCAGGATCTGGGATCGTTTGTTTGTTGTTATGTTTTACATCACACTCATTTTTTTCTGTCATAGACGATCGAGGTCTGGCACTATGAAACTAATAAATTACTTTTAAAAAGTCTAAAAAAAATATTAACTCAACTATAGCTAATCCTGAAATCTGATTGAGTGAGCAGGCAAATTTGAGAATGTTCCCGGAGTAAATTCTAAAGTTTTACGGCGTAGGATCCGGTTTTAATGGTGACAATCTATCAAGGAAGAAACCACTGCTCATCCACAGGTCAACTGACAAAATTTATTAAAATCAGCTTAGGTTCCAAAGGGATTCGACCCGCGCTAAGTAGAGGTGAGATACTTCAAGATTATTTGTTCGTTGCTGTTTAACGTCCCAATCAAGAATTTTTCACTCATATGGAGACGTCACCAAATGCCAGTGAAGGGCTTCAAATTTTGGTCTATGCTCGGCACTTACGGCCATTGAGCAGTGAGGGTTCTTTAACGTGCCGACACCTACTGTGACACGGGGCCTAGGTTTTTACTGTCTTAGTCCGAAGGACTGGAAATCGACCTGCCATCGGCTGGACTCGAACTAACGATCTAGAGTCGAGCGCGCTACTTACTGAGCCAGGCCGGCTCGATACTCCAAGGTTTAAAGTGCGATCTTCTAAACACGGAGGCACCCTATGAGATCGTAGATACAAATTAGTCTTTAATACTATGATGTATTAGCTATCCTATAGATACCTCAATCTATGTCTCGTATTTTATTTATCTGTTTATGTAGTAGTCATTCAGTTATTTATTCATCTATATAATTTGTTACATACTTATATATTTTATTATTTTTCTGATTTTCATTCATTCCCAACCAATATTTGAAATTCACCACTATATATAACTCAAAATACATAATTCGTTGAATTAGAATTACAAGTATTAGTGAACTACTCGATTGAAAATGCAATATTCTAATACTTTTATGCATTTACAATTATCATTTATGTGTTTTCGACAGAAAAACGTATAAAATGTACAATGATTTACTTCTTACGTTCTTCGTGTCATATTTCTGTAGTTATCAAAGTGTACATACATAAATAAAATCAATACTGCATTTCCAAAGTGTTAGCAGTAAGAAAAGATTTGTAGATATTGGACAAACAAACATGTACCTGAGGAAAAGCTGAAGTTGTATCAGGTACCACAGAGGGTAATGTGGTGTGGCTGTTGTTGTGGCAAGTACTTTTAACATTTAGATCAAGAATTTAATTAATTATGCTACAGATGAGAAAACATGAATGTATTTAGACTATATACATATATCTTGCTTTTAAATGCAATTTTAACACCATATATAAAGTTTGGTAACTACATCAATTCACATTTGCAAATTCTATATACATTTGCATATGTTAACTTTGGTGCATTTGAGTGCTCTCGAAATGTTGAATGGATAACATAAATTCCGAATTGTGAAGCTTAAAACGAAATGGACAAAGGTGATAGCTAAAATTGTAAAAACAATATCTAGAGGGTATTTCTTTGAAAACTGCAGTCAAGATAATTATATAAAACATGATCTATATAAAAGGAAATTAACAAAATCGGTAAAATATAAATGTAATATATTTATCCTTTCTAAATGAAAACTTACATCAAAGGGAAAATATAAATGGTTTATCTCAATTCTTATAATTCTCGCACATGTACAAACTAAAAAAAGGTCAATTTTATAGTCAGAACAAGTTTCGGTACCTGTCTTAATTAAGTTCATATGTCCTGGACATTCTATTGATTTATACTTTAGCATCTGAGATTTTTATATTTTTCAACAAATTCATCAAGAGGTAAGGTAGCCATCTTTTACAGTGGTTACTCTCAGACGTATTTGGCTACGTAATAAGATTTTATTATTTGGCCATGTATTATACCACTTTCCTTTTAAAAAATCTTTTAAAAATTGGAGATCAACTGATGAAGTCTAATTAATTCGACAGGAACGATCGTCTTTAGCATTTTATCTTTGGTATAATTATGTTTATAATATTGTACATTAAGAATTAAATAATATGTTCAGTTTTGTGTGCATTCTGTTTTGTGGTCACGTAATATATTAGGATGAAAAAAGCTGATAATCCTATAATAAAGTATTATTTCGCACTGATAGACCATTTGAAATTCTAAATTCTGCTAAAACCATCTTTTTACAGTGGTTACTCTTAAACGGATTTTGGCTATACGTTTAGATTTATTATTTGGCCTTGTCTTATACCACTTAGTCTTTAGAAAATCTGTTTAAAACTGGAGCGCAACTGATGATGTGTAATTGACAGAAACAATCGTCTTGGGCATTATGATTATGTTTATAATATTTGACGCTGAAATAGACTGGAATGTTTTAGTGATAGGTCAGTAGTAGGTTCGTATTAATCGTGATCACTTACTGAAATAGGATACATTCAAAATTATGGACTTAAAGATCTGAAATTACTACAGAGAAATATTATGTAGGGATTTGAAAAAATAAAAGATATGTTAAATACACTTCTGATAATTATAAAACGAAAAACTATTATTGATAAAGCATTGCAGAATTGTTCTACTTAAAATAAAGGTTAATGCTTTAAGACATAGACTTTGATTTAGTATTTTTAACCTTCCAAACGTCATATCTTATTAAACATACAAAAAGGTAAATTAATGCGCTTCAATGGTATGTAAATGACATATTATATTCAAAACATGATCTCTAAAGTGATGCAAATTCTGACAAGGTCATGTACTGCAGATGTATTTTGAAATACAGTGTTCACGATATATGTGAAACAATGTTTGTTAACCACGAATGTATCCGCGATATGAAAGACCAGGAGGAACGATATGTTTGTAAACGATGATAATTTTGTATGCTCCTGATATCAAAGATCAGGGTGAACGATATGTTTGTGAACCATGGTCATTTTGTATGTTCCTGATATCAAAGATCAGGGTGAAAGATATGTTTATAAACCATGATCATTTTGTATGCTCCTGATATCAAAGAACAGGGGGGAATGATGTGTTTGCAAATCCTGATAATTTTGTATGCTCCTGATATCAAAGATAAGGGTGAACGATATGTTTGTGAACCATGATAAGTTTGTATGGTCCCGAGATCTTCAGGTATAATGATTTTCAAACAGTCTTCATTTTTGTTTGTCTATTTGTCTGACAGGTGCGTCTTTTTCTCCATTTGTCTGTATGTCTATTTGTCTGTTTGTCCATTTATTTCTACATTTGTCCGTTTGTCCATTTATCTCTACATTTGTTTGTTTGTCCATTTATCTCTACATTTGTCCGTTTGTCCATTTATTTCTACATGTGTCCGTTTGTCCATTTATCTCTACATTTGTCTGTTTGTCCATTTATCTCTACATTTGCCCGTTTGTCCATTTATTTCTACATTTGTCCGTTTGTCCATTTATCTCTACATTTGTCCGTTTGTCCATTTATCTCTACATTTGTCTGTTTGTCCATTTATCTCTACATTTGTCCGTTTGTCCATTTATTTCTACATTTGTCCGTTTGTCCATTTATCTCTGCATTTGTCCGTTTGTCCATTTATCTCTACATTTGTCCGTTTGTCCATTTATCTCTACATTTGTCCGTTTGTCCATTTATCTCTACATTTGTCCGTTTGTCCATTTATCTCTACATTTGTCCGTTTGTCCATTTATTTCTACATTTGTCCGTTTGTCCATTTATTTCTACATTTGTCTCTTTGTCTTGTTTGTCCATTTGTCTCTTTGTCTATTTGTATGTGTGCCCTTTTGTCTATTTTGGAATGAAATACAGTTTCCGAAATTTTAGCTATATTTAGCATGTTGCTTTATATTAAAAATATCTGGAATGATTTTGATTATGAACAGGGCTTGATGATATTTGCCAGACTCGTTATGAATAACTTAGATGCCGGGAACAGGATATCGGTTTTTTCAACATTTGTGTGGAACTGTGTCTATCTCTGTGAGGAATCGTTATAACCTTCGATTACCATGCAAACATATGATGACATGACCCTATTTCACCTTGACATTATAAATCTATCCCTTATTCTTTTACAATATAATCATATGAGAGAGAGAGAGAGAGAGAGAGAGAGAGAGAGAGAGAGAGAGAGAGAGAGAGAGAGAGAGAGAGAGAGAGAGAGAGAGAGAGAATTGTAAATACTAGCATATTATAGATTATCGGATACCATTTTAACTTGCAAACTATAAAATAAGACAATTGATGGAATTGTCGACATAATTATTTTTATACACATAATATGTATGCCAATATCACTAGGTTCATACGTAAATTGTACAATATATCATGCACATAGTTCTTATCCCGTGAAAGGATAAGCATATCTAATCTGTTTAAATTTTGACTGACAGACAAATTTTGTCATTATGTCATGGTACCTTGATTCGTTGAAATTTCATTAAAACAAAAAGATTTATATTAATTCAAGAGTTAGAAAATGAAACCTTATTTGACATCTTTAAGCTGTTAAATTATAAAAGCGAAGGACAGAATCATGAATTATTCACATATCACATTTACTCTAAGCAGAAGTAAATATCACTTAAAAGGTATGTCAGTGTGTTATACGTAATTATGTACTTTCAAGTATATTGTCGTAAATTTCTGATAAGCTGAAAATTCTCCATTGTTCATTTTTCAGATCAGCTGGTGTTCAAAGATTTAGTTGAACCTTTTCCTTTATCTTTTATCTTTTAATTAATTTGAATATTGTTTCATTATACCGGAATGTGCATTTATAAGCCTCAAACGCCTGATGTGCACCTCCTGACCTCGGGATCGTTCCTTTCAAACGATACGGGTATTTTACAACGGATGATATTTCCTATTAGATTTTGATCACTTAGATAAAGTTATTTTTATGATATTAGAACTTAAGGTGGCAATTACGACTAACGGAAGCCAGCAAAACATTGAATCGTTTCCATATCAAAGAGGCTTTATCTTTAGAAAGTGATAAAGCAATTTGTGCTTAATCTATTAATTTCTATTAACTGGAGCTTGTCTATTAGTAAAAACGCGTTAAAAGTCCATCAGCGTGCATATATATATATATATATATATATATATATATATATATATATATATATATATATATATATATATATATATATATATATATATATATATATATAGTATAATGCTTTCATACTTGAAGCTAGTATTTTAATTTCGTTACTGCAGTCATTCATAACTTTATGATCATGGCATCAGATGTCATGATGGTATGATGTCTTATTATAAGAAAAAATACCCAAGTTGCGAGTGAATGAGAACATGTGTTTTTGCACATCTGACAAGTATATCCGTTTTTATGATCATGTTTTTGTAAAAACAAAATAATGCATGAAATATATAATTCGTTAAAAGAAAACTGACACAAATTAATGTAGAATAATAGTACAGATATCAGTTGATTATGTATGACACTTTTTGTTTATTTTTATCGGCTTGGAAGTGTGTGACAACACCAGTTGGTTATCGAGTTTTGATGATTATTAGGGTACATGTGGATACTGTAACTTACGTTAGTTTTATTATCAATTTATTGTTATGAATTCATTACCTACATTTGGTTTGTTCCTTATTGTACCTTTCATTCTGATGAAGTTTGTTTTTAATGCTGCAAATAAAATAATTATCATGTAACAAAACACCCTAGTCTGAGTCGTTATCTTTACTCAGTTCAATACTTTTTGATAAAATGGGTAACAAATGGTTAATTCAATACATAATATTCCGCCTTTAGTGATGAAGTAGGGAAAACGCTCACAATACTGAAAATAATATCATAACACGCGTATAAAAGACATTCTTTCATGGACAAACATTCTTGGAATACAAGTTGGATACATTTCCATCAGGAAAATCTAACTTGAATATTCACACAGGGTTTGAACTTAGTGTAGAGATATCTTCCGTGCTACAACGTACCACGTACCGTCGTAGCAGTCTATTCGCAGAATATTACCCAAGTAATTTCACACAAGACATTGAAGTAATATTGGCAATGCACACGAAATGAAATTATTGAAAACACCAATATGCATATGTAGAAAACAATAATGAAGCTTTATCTTGATATTTTATTTCATTATTATATTTTAGTCCTAAGTACTTTAGCATACACCCATTTGCCCAATAGTCCTGGCTTTAATTTTATGGTCGATACGGGGATCTTGTTAAACAATATGAAGTCCCCATCTAAGGAATATTAGATAGTATTCTGGAGCATGACCACAGACATTAACTCCCTTTCGCCAATCATATATAAAAGTATCTCATGTCAATTTCACGAAACATGATCTTTTCACATGGAACATTTGCGACGGGTGTGGCATGACAGCAGGGGACACCTGGTCCTATCCCGTTTGTGATTCGTAATTGTTCTTCATGTTGAGACCATTTAATTTGTCCTGATCTAATGGACTTGCGTTTCGATAATCAATTAGTACTTCTTCATCTTTACTTTATTCCAAATTGTATAATTATTATACTGTATAGTCTAAATGATGGAATTGCCAACTATATCAATCAAGTCCTGATTTCTAGATATGACAGAAACAGGAAAACAAAAACATTGTATGATTTATTACTTTATATGAAAAAAAATCATAACTTTGAATTAGATGTTGAAACACAGCCATAAAAAGATTTATTCCTACTATTAAAAAATTATCAGAGAATATGTAAACAATCGTATTATATATATATATATATATATATATATATATATATATATATATATATATATATATATATATATATATATATATTGTATCATATATGATATCTGTACTATTATTCTACATTAATTTGTGTCAGTTTTCTTTTAACGAATTATATATTTCATGCATTATTTTGTTTTTACAATAACATGATCATAAAAACGGATATACTTGTCAGATGTGCAAATACACATGTTCTCATTTAATCATTCGTGCTCACTCGCAACTTAGGTATTTTTTCTTATAATTAAGACATCATTCCATCATGACATCTGATGCCATGATCATAAAGTTGTCTCAATAATATCAATTATCAATTTTACTTACTATTTTATTCCATCTTTTTCTTTTGTTTTTAATTTACATCATCACGAAAAAAATAATTTTTTCAATTTATTTCTGTTGCTGTTGATAAATTGAAAATAATATTTTACTCAGTGTAATACATCTAGTTACTATAACAGCAGTTATAAAATAGTCGTAACCATGCCTTTGCCGGATATATTTCCATAGGTAAGCATGATAAGGTGCAATCCGTTTACATGTAGCATTATGTACCAAAAATAACTTCACTCATATTGTAATCAATTTCGTTCATGGTAATACATCAATTCAGTACGTTTTAATAGTTTTCTTCTGAAAATCACAGAATTGCGCGTAACATATCACTAGGTTGTGTTCCATAAAACTTTCAATCTAAGTAAATACATGCACTCTATATAAAATACATTATCTCACTTTAATTTCTCCTGTGTTGAACTGTAAATAGATATTTTGTATTTGTTATTTGGGAAACAAATAGATAGACCGACTGTTCAACAAATTGAAGTATACTTTTAAATGAAGATACTTTAAATTTATAGTATATATATATATATATATATATATATATATATATATATATATATATATATATATATATATATATATATATATATATATATATATATATATATATATATATACCTACTGGCCAATACACGAACCTGTGTATGGAATATTCCACTTACGTTGTTTTTAGTAGCTCGGACAGTCTGTACATTTCCATTACTGTATACCTGCCAATTTACACTCCTGGTTCATTTTGCCCTTTTACGACAGAAAACATATTTACTCCGTTTTAAATTCGTCTTAAATCACCATTGTCTAATCGATGTCATGCATATCCGTGCTTCAATTATTTCACTTGAAAATCCATTTAAAATTCGCCCTATATATATGGGCGAAAATTTATCACGAAATGAAAGTTCCCAGGTACATAGTATTTATATATTTGGCATCCCTATTTTGCTTGGTCTTGGACTTTACAATGGTCGCTGTAAGAGTCGTAACATCGGTTCAAATCCCTTCAACTACAAACCCACCAGTTCCAGTTCTTCTCCTATTTTGTCTAATGCATAAATTTCTATTAAACTCGCCATTATTTTGATTGAAGGCAAATGAAAATGTATGTTCTAACTGTATGACATTAGTGTTCCGTTTGTACAATTATTCTAATTTAAATTTAAGGAAGTCAATAAAATTATAGGGAAATGTTATTGTTAATTTCATATAAATCAAACCTCAGTAAATGGCATTACTTTACCATGTTCATCCGGGCATTTTCTTATCTGGTTTTCACGTTTGTTCTTTTCCTACAGAAAACATATTCTAAAATCGTCTTTATTACTAAAAGTTACGAGGATGGCATGTGTGCCCATGCTTCAGTTTGTTAGCTTTACATATTAGCTTTTATTTCAAATCCCCTCTTTCATCTAGGCGTGGAAATGGAGGAAAAGGCGAAAATCAAACCGGATGAAAAATATCTGGTAAACAGTCCTATGGAGAGATAATATTTAGATATACCGATAGGAAGCAAAGTCAAAAGCCATATCTCGTTAAATATTCATAAACGCCTTGTGAAAATATTGTCTTTTTTGTTTTGATTTTGCAACATAACGTCCCTCACCTCTTGTCAGTGCGGGATCGGTCTCCCCTGGAACCTTAGCTCAGTTTCATGAGAAAGGTTGCTAGTTGATTTGTGGACTTCCGGTGGTCTTTTACCGGGTATATTGTAACCGGATTCGCTTCTTCGCCATAAAAATATGGTCGCCCTCGTATAACTGAAAACAAACAAACAAAATTTATCTCGCACAAAGAAAATAATTACCAATACTGAGTATGAACATTTGCACGTAAGATGAATTACTTAATTACTCATCGAATATCATCAATTACTTTCATGGGGTGACTTCAATTACTGTGATGCGATGATGATTGCTGATATCTTTCCTTTCATAATTTCCGATTTTTTTTCTGACTGTATTGCTCTGTGGAAAATGCACACATACATTACAAGAAACAGATCTATTTACTTACCATTCTCATGTCTCGTAACAAACGTCTTTTCACATATGAACTGATCAAACAAAACAGTTGATCATTATTCCTTGACAAACAATTCGAACACTGCGAAAAGATTGGTGTATTTGCTTCATACACTACCGGAATAGGTAAAAGACTTGTAAAACTTGTCAAATTAATCCATGAGTTCCTTGTGAAATGCACCCTTCAGTTATAATTATTAATGTACTCACATACATTTGAAGTTCTAGTTGATAATCCCCAGGAAAAAGTAATTTCTCATAAATATATATCAATGTCGAAATATTATGAAAGTACCTTTCAGACTTACATATCACACAGTTTTGTGGCGAGGAAATATTCATTCAGAATTGTAACACCTTGGCGCTGTAGACACACAAACTAATGACTTATCCAAACCACACTTTCTAAAGTTGATTAATATGAAAAACTATACAAAAGATCTAAAGGACAAAAGAAGTGTTGAACAATTAAAACCATATGATGTGTTGCACCTTTTATCTCCAGATTTGATTAATTATGTGCTGGGGATATATTCTACACTTATATGTCAAAGTATGTGTATTAGCAAAAAGTTCACGAGCACTTGAAGAAAAAACAACAACAAATTTGAAGGTAACCGCAAGCGCAAAACAATGGAGGTTTTAAAGTACAACACAGCGACAAATATACTAAAACCAGAAAGAGGGTGTAACTCTTTCACAAAATTTCATCCATTCTTAATTTTATTTATTATGTATCGTAATTGTTTCAATTTACTGAAAACATAATAATCATTTATGTTCTGGACATTCTATTGATTTATACTTTGGTATCTGAGATTTGATTTTTTATATATTAATTGAGTTGTTTTAAAATGAGTCTCCAAAGAAGACGCGCGAGATGAAACGATTTTACTGTTCAAGAGGCTTTCTGAGTTCTTACTATCAATATATAAAACGTTGTAAAATGATGTCGACTTTTTACTTTTAATCAGGGGACTTAAATTCTATGGGTTGTTATGTTCACATCTTTCATTCTTCTGACATAATCGTTGTTTATCGAATTCGCGTGTTGAGAGCAGCACAAAAAAATATCAGTTCCTGAAAAGGCAGCTTGTAATATATTTATAGCTATGAATAGATCAACATGTATAAAATATATATAATTTTATCAAAAAATTATTCACTTTTTCCAAAATTCACGGATTATCCACACCTTGAATATAACGAATATTAACACCATGAGTTATTTTCCAGTATACAGTGTAGGCCTTTGTTTGTTTATATTGTTTTAAGTGGATGTTACTATGTTCAATGTATTATGTAATTAACAATAAAGAAAATTTATTTGAAAATAAAATTTTTTTCACATTACACACCACAATCTCTGAAAGGACAACTTTATTTTGGTATGAGTATCTGTATATGAAACACAAACTGAAAAGTGAAAATTGATATTAGTCATAAATCGAAATGTTAATAGAAATGAATAGTTTTCCATATCATTAGATAGATTTAGAATCTCCCCAGGAACCTTGGCGATTATACTAGTATTTCAAACCTAGAATTAGTTTTATTTAGGTTAGTAGCAGTCAGTGTAATGGTCATGATGGTGGTGGTAGTAACAGTTGTAGTAAATCATGATGGTACTGATGCTGCTACTTCTGCTGCTAATGATGATGATAATGATGATGATGATGATGGTGATGATGATGATTATGATAAATAATCATAATAGATCGAATAACAAGGATGATTATGACGACAACGTGACGTCGACGATGATGACAACGACGACGATGATGACAGAAGAATAACGGGGAATGAATTTCTGTTTTACCCCTCTTCAAAGACGCATGAAAATATATAACGGTTGGTTAGGGAAAGCCGGACGGTTTCCATAGAAAGGTCCTCTGCACCTTCGGTTGCTGTAACACATACTGTAGCACTGACCGATTGTCGTCCTGATTGCTCTATGGTCTCCTCGGCTCATGGTCACCAGTGTCATTCAATACTAACGAACAAAAGTTTTAACTTTTAACTTATTTGATGTTTTGACTATGCAGCTGTTTGTAAAACTTTTGGATTTGACTGATTAGAAAATACGTTATTAATACGTATAAACATTCACATAAGAAAATCATCAAAATGAAAAATCCGTGATCACGTACTCGAAATGTTGTTGAATATTTCTGAAGTTTTCTTCAAATAAGCAATTACAATATATCTAAGTATCATGTTTTTCAATATTGTGCCATAGACGTTCGAAGATGCCCAATTGCAGCATAAATTCCGTTTCTCAATCTTAAAATCATAAAAGTAAGTTAAGCTTCAGTTCTGAGTAAATTTGGCGACTTCCGGTGACATTATTCTCGTGGTATCCTGTTGTTTCACTGCTAGTTGACATGGTTTTAAATTTCGATATTATTGTAAGGACATTCACAGATCTGTAGTAAACAAGACGATCTGACCACTGTATCACTGCCTGACACTGTAGCATCGCTAGACATTGATTCTCTGTATTAGCATGGAAGGCATTATACAATTAATGCAGAGTCGATCCTAAAGTTATAAAAAAAGCCTCTGTGGCTGATTTTAGTATTAGTCAACTAATTTTTAGTTTACTTTGATCGAATGATTACAGGGTAAAGATAAAATGTGTTACTACGATAAGACATGGATCTGATTGATAGGGTTCATGTCGTAACACACGCGAGCACACTCAGATGAAACGATTATCGATAAATCAATTATCATGCAATTTCGTGGTCATTTTACGGTTATTTTATGGACAAAAAAATTAAACATCCAAATAACATGGAAGAATTAAGCTATTAATTTGGTAGAGAGCTCGAGTCTGATTTAACTCAAGTTTGATTTAGTTTGCAAGCAGATCTGGTTCCGTTTATATTTAGACATTGAAGAGTTAATCCGCAGACTAGAGTATGTTGTTCTATTGAAAGACAGAAATGCTGAAGTGGGGACCTAGGTTACATCGTAGACCATTTGTCAAAAATGATTTCTTCACACACACACACACACACACACACACACACACACACACACACACACACACACACACACACACACAAACACGCGCGCGCGGATTTTTGTTTGAAATATTTGATATTTAAATAAAAATCTTCGTTAAGTGAGTCTATATGAAAACTCTCAGATACTGAAGTTTAAATCTTTAGGATGTCCAGAATAATGGACAAACACGGACCTTTGGAAACCAAGAGGTGGGATCAGGTAAGCATTCCCTGTCGACCGGTCCACAGTCAAATCAAAATGAAATACGTCCTCGTCACATTTGGTACTGTAAGCGGGCACCTTCTAATAATGATTTATCTAAAAACATTCTGCTGTAAGCGGTTAAACTGGATCAAATGTCGGTCATTAGACATTTCAATCTACGACATTTTGACTAAGGACTTCTCCGTCATAAATGTTTAAGACAATGGTCATTTCTTCCAAAACGATTTTTTCTGCGTTTTAGAAAACAATGTTTCTTTTTTATTCTACTTCTCGTGTTTGTCAAAACATCATAAAACATATTATTCTGGTAATTCCTATCTATTTTGATTAGTTTGGAGAAACTTTTAATCTCTTTTCTTAGGTCTTGATTATACAGAAAATGAAGTTTAATGAGGATTCTTAATCAAACCGGTGCTTGCGATGTGAATCAGATGAAAATTTGGTAGATTAACAAATCAAGATTGTAATATAATGGATTTGCATTTTAATCGGTTGATGTTGAAGGTTTGTGTAAATATTAACATGTTCAATGACAATGATAGAAAATAATCAGAGCAAATAGTTACTTCTTAATGATAAATAAACAATTAAATTTGTAATATAAAAAAATTTCAATAAAAGAAATATCGAACGGAATGATACGTTCAATTTTTGTTGTAGTTAACATTAAATTTTCCATTAACTGTATTCATTACGCAGTATTTAATTGTTTATTGAAGCTGAAAAGCACATCACAGCCATACCTGAAAAAAGCACATCCATGTTTATAGTACTAGGTAATACGTCACAGACATGCCTGAAAAAAGCACATCCATGTTTATAGTATTAGGTAATACGTCACAGACATGCCTGGAAAAAAAGCACATCCATGTTTATAGTATTAGGTAATACGTCACAGACATGCCTGAAAAAAAGCACATCCATGTTTATAGTATTAGGTAATACGTCACAGATATGCCTGAAAAAAGAGTAATATACATGTGCAAGTACATGTGAGAGAAGCAACAATACATTATTAACACTTAGGTACGTATTTCCGTGTCATCTCTTAATGCCAATGCTGCAAAATAGAATTAGAAACACAGATACAATGTTTACCTTCTTGACTGGTGAATAAGTTGATCATTTTCTGTTTAGTAGGCCAAGAATGTACAAATTTTGGTAAATACTTAAGTCGTCCCCCTCGAAACAAAAATAACAAGAGGTGGTTTGAAGCAAAGTGTGAAAGAGCCAGGCAGAAGTACCATCGCACATGGCCGAAATTATAATAAAAATCGAAACGATACCAATTACAGGAACATAAAAAATGCTAGTGAAGCATACAAAAATACAATGGTTTCATTCATACAAAATGAAAAAGATAAAATGGAACAAGATTTGAATAAATTACGGAAAAGTATGCCAAAGGTTATTATATAATTCTCAACCAATTAAAAAACAGAAACAACCAAACGCGAATATAAATTATTTATACGAACATTTCAAACGTATTAACGAAGGTGATGAGGAAGAAAACATAGCAATGAAGGATAATATATTTCTTCTGCACGCCACTTTATCTATCCTAAATAAGCGCCTAAGTTTATTTATTTCTCTAAGGCTTTCAACACAATTTGGCGTGCAGGTCTATGGTCAGAACTCCTACGGCAAAATACCAACGGAAAATTCCTAACAGTCATCACAAATATGTACAAAGAAATTAGGTCGTGCATCCTATTCAATAATGACGTCACTTCCTTTTTGCTTGCCCTTCCGACCTACGTCAAGGGAAAATCTTTCGCTTGTAATGTTTAGTCTTTTTTTAATGATCTTGAAAGCCATTTACGTGAAAACTCGTGTCACGGAGTTACCGTTCCTGGGGATCTACCACCGGACTACTGTATTATGCTAATTGTATTACTTTATGCAGACGACACGATTCTCATAGCTGATAATCCAAACAACTTCCAAACAAATTTTGATGCCTTTTACTGTTCGACTTGGAAATTGTCAGTTAATATACGAAAAAAAAAATTGTTATTTTTGGAAACCGCCGTATGAGTCATCTTAATTTTAAGTATACAGTGGTGAACATATTGATGATACTATTGATTCTTATAAATATCTTGGTGTAATGTTCAAGAATTCTGGTAATTTTGAATTAGCTTTGACTGCACTATATGAACAAGTGAAAAAGCATTACATCTTCTTTACAGTAGAATTTTAACCTAGATCTATCAATGGAATGTCAAATTAAGCTTTTTTATCAAACTATTGTTCTAATTCTTCGATACGGTTGTAAGATCTGGGGGTTTTGTAGTATAATTTACAAAAAAATATTCAATGTGAGTTTTTAAGATTCGTGTTGAAAGTTGATAAGAGCACTCCACATTGTATGTTATATGGAGAAACTGATGTCCAGCCTTTGATTTACACTTAACATAGAATCTCAAAATTTAGGGCAAAACGTATTCACGGTAGATCAGAAAAACTATCTTGTATCTTATATAAAATTCTACTAAATGATTATGACATTAATTTTGAACATAGTTGGATTGAGCATGTTGAACCTACTTTGAATGAAATTGGTTGCTCTAGTATCTGGCAGTCGCAGAACATTGTTAACTATAATTGGTTTTATAAACCGTGAAACTCAAGCTATCTGACCACGGTTACCAGTTATGGTCGTCAACAGTAAATAAATCATCAACGTGTATTTTATATTAAAGTTTTAAAGAATCATTGAGACTAGAAAAGTATTTACTCTTGCTTTCAAAACAAAATCGTATTATATTTACTAAATTTCGAACGACTAGACACACATTACCAATAGAAACAGGAAGATGGACGTGTATAAACAGATCAGATATGAAATGTACTTTGTGTAATTATAATTCTATTGGTGACGAATTTCACTATCTATTAGAATGTATCCTTTTCTCTAATAAACGGTGTTTATTTTTAGATAGGTATTTTTACACAAGACCGAATATGTTGAAATTCATTGAACTCCTTTCTTGCACAGACAAAGATAAATTGGAAAAAAGATGTAAATCTATAAAAAATAATAATGAAGCATTTTCTTAACTGTTATACATGTAGTAAAGCATGTATCTATATAAATATTACAACTGATCATTGTACATCGTGTTAACACATGTGTTTTGTAATATACATTCATTTATTGTATACATCGACGTGTCTGTAAGATCTCGAGTGCATATAAAGTTATGTTATGTCAATCTGTACTGTAAATGTATCTAACAACGGAGGTAATGGTATCGTCATAATTAATTACACTTTTGCATTGTTTTTATTTTCGATGAAATTCGTGAGTGAGGGCGTGAAAAATTTAAAAAGGGAGAGTACTCTTCTAAAAACCATTCTCAATAGCTTGTAGTTAAATGAATCAAATATATTTTCACATCAAAGTGAAAGTAAGTTCTAGTTTTATGAAATTTTGATATTGTATAATATTTATGTATTTAATATAATTATTTATATGACACGTTCAAGTTCATTTTATTCCAGAAGCATGTATGCTGTATTGCATTTGGTTAATAAAAAATTAAACTGAACTGAATTGGGTCGTAAAAGACTTATAGGACATAAACATATTGACAGAGATGATACAGACATCTCTGTTTTATATTTACGTCATTTTTACACGGCTTTATACATCGCTGCTTTCATCATGTTCTCATTTTTTATTTACCACGGATTTTACTAAAACGTGATAACATGATAATTACTTAACATGACTTTTCTCACTTTTTGTAAAATCCTTAGAAAATCAAAAAGTGGGAACATGGTACTTCGGTGCTAGGGATCTCCATCTTAAGTGAAAATATGACAAAGCTAGAATGCAATGCGGTCCGGTAAAATCCCAAAGTATGACTTTGAATTGAGAGTTATAGATTTCATCATCTGTAAGACCCGACACTGGAGTCATCTTTGTGCTAAAATTACATTTAATATAAATTTCGAAATTGATTATTTTGAAATTCACTGTAAGTATATTAACAATGAATTTTGAAAATTCTGGTATATGATAAATACTTTGTCGCCTTGTTCAGCGATTTGCCTGGTCTTCTCACTTACTGGATCGTACATTTTAGATACATGATTTCACGAAGCTCTTGATGGTTTTCAAACATAAATATTCATTAACTAATAAATGTACTAATCTCATTTATTAATGTTCACGGCCTTTATGTACTGCCTTTATAATAGTATCCGTTAAAGGTGGGGAAACTTTTTTGTCATTATTTTACATCATTCCCTGGGGTTGATCGCAATGGAAACCGTGCAAATAGAACTTATGAATTAATAATAATGCAGATAAATTAAAGAACACACCTTTAATTGATTCGTTGATTCGTATAAAGTAAGTGCTTCATTTCTGTCATTAATCATTAATACAAGCTTAATACGTAATATAGTAATGTACATTGTGGGGCTGATATAAAATACATGTATATTATTTTCTCTATTGACCATAAAGAATGTCAATATTATCATTTTAACATCTCTCTCTCTCTCTCTCTCTCTCTCTCTCTCTCTCTCTCTCTCTCTCTCTCATTTTTTCACGCTGTCGTAGGACAAAACATCCCACTATGTATACACGCAATCATTTTCCTGTTTGGCGAGCCACCCGTTGCTTTGCAAGGTGTCAGTGTAACTGTATAATATACCGTGATGTACATATCCACCGAGATGGGACACTGACAAATATGCCTGATCACAGTTCATTATACTTATCTCCTGTATATTTAATGAGCTGCTATCTTTTCCTAATATATGTATACACATACATGTGTCAGTGTTTTAGTCGTGAAGATCTTCTCAGAGAAATAAAGCAGTAACAAAACAACATTTAGGATAATTATCAAACTCTTTTCGAATATCAATTTTAATGGGACATTGGTCGTGTTTACAAAAATACATAAATACACTCGATTTTTTCTCTCTACTTTTGCTACTTGTACTTGATGTACAAAACCAAATAAGAGCTAAACACAGGCATAAAAATCGTATATTCCTATATATTTGGTGAAAATAAGACTAGATCCAGTTTGGTATGCATATACAGGTTGAATTAATCAATTACAAGTGAATAATTCCAAATTGGGTTTCTCAAGCAATATTCAGAAAATGTATTGGACTTTGATAATTCTTATGTCTGTGGAAATCTCTTTTTGTTATTATATCAATCTAAATAGTAAAAAGGAAGGAAAAAACAAGTCCAATACCGCTTTAATTTTCCTTGATTTCTTGATTATCAAATGATGTAAACATAATCAACAATTGTAGAAAAATATTTATTCTGTACTCGGTTCAACTTTTGTTTGTTTGCTTTTTTAAATTTTATTTTACTGTCATTTTACGATAAAGTTGTTTACTCTATCAATGTCGTTGTTGCTGTCGTCGTTTTTGTTGTTATCGTCGTCGTCATCGTTGTTGTTGTTGTTGTTGTGGTGGTGGTGGTGGTAGTGGTGATTTTTGTCATAGGTTCGTTGAAACTTACAAAAAACGAACTTTGTGTTTGATGAATTAATATATAGAAAAAAATGAAATCAAATGGTCATCTGTTTAAGTCTTCGAATATAAGTGCATGTACAAGTTTATTTGAAGTCTTGAAACCAAATAAATGGTGCAGACATGAAAAACAGATATATTAATTTCACAATTAATAATTAGAATAACATTGAAAAGGTTCGTGATGCCAGCGATATTTAAATTTGGTTGTCTTTTATGTCGCTGGTGATATTAAGTATAAATATTCAAAACATAATATATGTGGGCTTATAAGTAAATTTCGCTAAAAGAAATCAATATATACGGTATTTAGATATAGAATATACAAGGGAGGTTAGTCGAAAATGTGCAAAACGCAGTATTGTCTTCTATGATTATTCATTTTGTATTTCGTTGTAATCGTGTAAACTTCATTAATTTTTAATATATGCAAATTGGAAATGAATAAACGACAATATTAATGCCTGAATTCAGCAACAATGATTTTTTACATATTAATTTAATATTTGATTTTACATGGCACCAAGTATAAGTAGACTTAGCAATTGCAGTGTCGATAAATAGGACAACTTGTCTACGGTATAATATGCATGTATCCAACAACAGATAGGATGGGTATAAATACGAAATCGGGTGGGTGTAAACATACCGGGTGGGTGTCAATACGAAGTCGGGTGGGTGTAAATGGTGTAAATTTTTTATTTACACCCACCCGATAAGTAAAAAAAATACTACATGAGACCTATTAGTTTAATGTTAAATAAATATTAAAAGTTTGAAGTTATAACTGCTCGATGATCGCACTTTGGTCAAACAAATCTTTTTGAAGACATAAAATCGAAGATGCTCAAATATATTGAAAACACCATGGATCGGAATATACTGGCGTCAGAAAATTCAGTAATTTCTAAAGCGCGAAGTATTTCTATGAACTTAATGATGAAGTCGAGCAGTTTGTATGATTTATTTCATACTATCATTACTCACTTTAATGAAACTTCAAAAAATTGTTTAGTACACGCTAACATTTTGATCGCCATACCCGAGTTATTTTTATTTATTATTATTATTATTCGGGGTGAAAATTTTTTAAAAATCGGACTTAGTGTTTTAAAGTGAATGGAAAGGAGTTTTCTCGTCAATCAGACCTAAATGTTTTGGCACCTACTACATGTATATAATAAACAAATCAAGTAAAAAGTGACTCTGAGTGTTACTTGGACCCAGTTGGGATTTTTTTTGCATGTAGGGCTAGATGGGGATACGAAACTACTGGCATAGCTCAGTGATATGTCTACTGCAGTCTTTTCCGTTACCTTTCTGATATTTCACAGTTCAAATGATTAATATTTCTGTGTTGTATTCATGCTATTTTTCCCAGGCATCTGTATAGTCGGACATACGCTAGTTTTTACACTACATAGAGAAATCGACGATTGTATGTCACAATCTATATTTGAGTCTTGGTTTATCTAATTCATTACATATTTATAAAATACGTATTATTTAAATACTATTCAACAACTTGCTCCTTGGTGGAGCATTCGTTGTGCAAGCGAAAAGAATGGTTCGAATCAGGGACAGAACAGATCAGAGACACATTAGGTACTGGCAGGTAGAGTTGTTTGCTTTGACAATCGCTCTGTATATAAGCCACCAGACCCGAAATCAACAAAATTACTCAGCACTCAACTAACTTTTCATGAAGGTTAAAAACACAAATTGTTTCACTTCAATTGGACATGTTTGTATATTTATAATATACCGTTGTGGATAACGATGAAAATCATTGCTCATTTGAAGAAAACAAAAATATTTAAAAATTGTTTGAGTACATATACATTTGTACTTAAATTCTGAGTATCGTACTCAGTATTTATTCATTTTACAGGTATTAAGTTTGACCAAATATTTTATGTATTTCCTTTGTCATGTCGTAAATTTTGTAGTCAACATGACACCTTATCAGTCGGTTCCAGAAATTTTTACAGATAACTATATTTAAAATAGTAAATTACTATCCAGCTTGCTGGTGCTGGTCCAAGTCTTGGGAATGTACGAGGCCCTCGTGCACGGATGATAGTAGGCGTGGCCATTTTTGGGTTCATCCGTGTATAATCAATATTAATGATAATTTAAATAGCCATTAATGATACCGCGATAAAAGTGAAACATTCAGAAGACAAAGTTCTAGATATCTCCGAAGGACGTATGATATTGACATTCTTGTATTATTTTTTTATTATTATTATTTGTGTATTTCTTTTTTATTATTATTATTTGTGTATTACTTTTTTATTATTATTATTTGTGTATTATTTTTTTATTATTATTATTTGTGTATTACTTTTTTATTATTATTATTTGTGTATTTCTTTTTTATTATTATTATTTGTGTATTTCTTTTTTCATGTTCAACTTGACTGACCCGCATTTGATTGTTATCCCTGGTTTTAATTTTGATTTTGTTGACAGAAATTTTTAAAATAAAACGAGTGGCTTTTGACAGGCTAATATTAATTGTTGATAATCATAAAGGATACATGTATATTGATGAATTTGTTTGATTTGTGATCATAGTTTTGTATTTTTAAATTGTTATTTACATGCAGAGAGAGAGAGAGAGAGAGAGAGAGAGAGAGAGAGAGAGAGAGAGAGAGAGAGAGAGAGAGAGAGAGAGAGAGAGAGAGAGAGAGAGAGAGAGAGAGAGAGAGAGAGAGAGAGAGAGAGATGCTAACTGTTGGATGTACAGAATGAGATTTGACTGTTTATTGTCACACAGTTGTTCATGTTTGAGGACAGTTGTTTGCAAATTGACGTTGACATTATCTTGTGCGAAAAAGCTATCGATGCGGAAGCTGTGAAAATCCCGCTTGACGCCACATGCCAAATTCTAGAGAACTGTCTCCAGTATTTTTCAAAGCCACAAATTCCGGAAATTGCTTTGTATGAAAAGATTTGGTTTTAGTAATTATTGGCAGCATCGGGGGAATTTGACCGAACGTACTGTAAGCCATAGAAAGACAAGATCTTAATGACCAAGTTGTCAATAAAATTATGGTTTATGCTCTGACGTAAATTTGAATTAATGTACAAATGAGATAACGAACTTATGACGACATGTTACTAAAAGACAGGAGAAACCAAATAAATTAAAAGAAAAATAAAACGACATTCACCTTTAACTTTTTTGCTTACTAGAAGTCACGTATCAGAATTGATGTATAACGGAACATTGATATATAATGAATATACATCAATGCATGCACATGAGTGACGGAATGAAAATTTGCATAAAGCTCACATGTGAGTAAAGTATTTATCCATATAAACGGCATCTTACATTAGAATATTTTACCTGTGTATCTAACACTTTGACATCTTTAAATACGAAGATGAAGCAAGGTAGATAGATAGATAGATAGATAGATAGATAGATAGATGGATGGATGGATAGATAGGTAGGTGGGTGGATAGGTAGACAGACAGAGGGATGGGTGGATGGATGAACGGGCCGACGGGCGGGCGGACAGACAGACTGACAGGTTGGTAGGTAGGTAGGTAGATAAATGGATGGATGGATGGATGGATAGATAGATAGATAGATAGATAGATAGATCAATCATTCTGACATTCTTTCTGAACATATTAAGTACAAAGATTCTAAAGACTTTTCCCGAAGTATTTGAAGTGAATTATTGTATTTTAAAGATTTTCTTTTCTACTCAGGATAATCCAGTAAACTCTTAGAAAATTCTTTAAACATTTAAATGTCTAAAATATACTCTTTTTAGATCAAAAGTAACTAGCTAGGAAAACAGAACCATTTTATTTCTGATAGGAATTTGCGTCCAACCAGTCTTTTATGGCGCTTGGACATTACTAATTCACGGCTTTCAGAATTTCTGGATCCGCCTATGAATTTTGTTATTAATCTAAGATGACCACATTCTAGCACTGTTGAGTTTTTTGTTTTATTCTTATAATTAAAATATTTCTTTAAATTTGCATCGCGAATATTACTGATAATAAGTGCAGATATTCCGATTCTGTTTAATATACCAATACAAAGTATCATAGGATACATTCTTTGAACTGTGGGAAGAAAAAAACTATTTCTGGCTTAAGAATAATACTTTATTTTTATTTATGAATGCACGTTTTGTAATAAATACAAGCACTTTTCCAAAAAACTCAACTTACCATATACAATTATGATATCCGTATGAAATGACTTTTTTTCTAGTGATTTTTTCCTGTGACATTTTTTCCTATATTCGCCGGTATAAATACATTGATATTAATGAACATGCCTTTATTTCTTACCACATTGGTCCCTTCTATTAACCGTAAATTTTGCTCTTGTGACCGTAATCTTTTAATTTTTATTGAAAATTTCTTTTGCACTGCATCCAATTATTAATCGATGGGTATGAAAATAAATTTAACCAAAATTATAGAAAATGATAAATGATTGAGTAAAATTTGCATAACTTTGAAATACTGTCTTAAACAAAAGTTAGTTTTGGTTTAGTCTGTAATGTTGACACTGTTTGGATTTATCGTGGTTGACACCAAATGTGTAAACATAATTATGAATACCTCCAGTAAATTAAATCGGAAGTGTAAACATGTAAAGGACCGCTATGGGGAGCTGGGGTTTACGTGAATGCTGTTTACTTATATGTAGAACACATGGTGTCGTCGTTTCATTACACCGTTGATTAAAAGAAACGTATAATAAGAAAACGGTATCTATATATAACATGTAAATCAAAAAATACAAATTAGACGTCGTAGATTGATAGATAACGGACAAATACTCCCAGGGATTCAACTTTTTGAATAAGGTCACAGAAGAAAAAATGCCAATGCAAGGATTTTATGAATTCGTTCGAACATGAGTTTATTATTTTTTGTAATCATTGTGGGATTCTGTTTAAGTTTTACAGGTTTAAACAAATTCTTAATCGAAATGAAAACTAGACAATAGATTTAAACGAAAACAAAATACTTGTGAGTATATAATAGATAGACTGCAATGGTATATGATATAGACACCCTTTAAACGTGTCAATATCATAATAGTGATTTTACCATACCTGTATAGCTTTTTGTTGTTGTCCTGATGTATGGTGAGGCTATAAAATGATTAATTAAAAACAAATAAATCCTACAAAGGGTATAAATTAACAAAATCCAGTCATGAAAATACACATAAAATGCAGGTGCTTTTGGTATATAGTATTATCTATCTATTTCTTAAACTTTAAATGAACTATAAATAGGTTTTATACTAATAAAATGAGCTGCTACAGTTTTAGATTTTAACTATTATTTTACTTGCAAGCGAGTATCTACACCTGTATTGAGTAATTTATTTCAAATGGTGATTTCCAGAGAGAGAGAGATAGAGAGAGAGAGAGAGAGAGAGAGAGAGAGAGAGAGAGAGAGAGAGAGAATTAATATTATGCAAAGTATTAATAAATCTATCGTCAGAGAACGAAAGATAGTTTTAGCAGCTAGGCAGCCATTAAATAACATGAATTAAAGTTGGTGGGAAATACAAATGGTTATTTATTAAACTATTCTCTGTAAGATGTCTTGCAGACCCCCACTATTAAATGGATTGATCTATTTGTTCACTGTCTACTGTCAACAAATTCACCTGTTTTACATCCGTAAAGAAATTTGTTATAAATTTTTTGTAAGAAAAGTAAATCTCTTTAGCTAAACATAGTCTTGTATAACCAGGAAAAAAAGTTCCCCTTTTCATTTATCTAATATCTGTTTTTTTCTTTATTATTACTTCCAAGGCTATTAAGCAGTAAATTTATTTTGTTCGGTTTTATTACTTTACAAAATGCACAATTATAATAGCTCTCGGAAAAAGAACGGCAAAATGTAAACAAAAGGTTTATACCAAATAAAAAAAGGAAACGAATCTCATAAAGTTTGCGGACTGTAAAAATTAACAAGTTATTGTTAAGGTATTTTAATGCAACTGATATCGGATACATTTCAATCAGGGAAGTTTCAGAGTTATTCTTCCCAAGCATTATATGTTAAATGTGTCTTAGGTGATCCGGAAAAAGACAAAAGGTATCATTTTCAATTTTTATACTAAACCAGCAAATTCACGCATAGTGTTAAATTTGTAAAAAGAGTTAAAATTTTAATCACTTGATATAAGACTCGACAAGAAATTCTATACACCCTAAGTAGCACGTGCAATTTAAGCGTCTTGTATTCGGAAATAAAATCATTATGAAAAAAAAAAAAAGTATTTAGTCAAATTAATGGATTTTGATCAAATGCTAGCCCAGAATGACTGAAATTATTACTACAATCTTCTTGTCTATATGATCTCTATATTTTTATTGGGTCCATGGGATTAGATTACCTTGTGACTAAATCATTTCTTTATTTCTTATTTATTTATTTATTTTTTATTTTTTTTTTATTTTTTTTTTTTTTATTTATTATAATAATAGAATTTAAATATGATAATAATGATAATAATAATAACAATAATGAAAGTAAAAATGGTAATAATTATCATTACTGTGATGATGATGATGATGATGATGATGATGATGATGATGATGATGATGATGATTGTTATCGTTGTTGTTGTTGTTGCTGCTGCTGCTGTTGTTATCTGCTTATTAGCTCATATATAGCATGCAAAAAATTGGAAAACAAACAACTGATTCTTATGAACATTAGACGCGTGTAAATTGATAAAAAAAATCGGAAAAATATTGTTTCGTACTAATATGATGTTCTTATTTTTTGTTAAAACCCGTGGTAAACAAAAAATGAGACATGATTGTTTTATATCATGTAAATAATTTATAAAATCAAATTTTACTATAATTATTATTATTATTATTATTATTATTATTATTATTATTATTATTATTGTTATCTATTAAAATAAGGAGGACAATGTCACGTGTTATACACATCACAAAACACACGTGTTAGAAGACCTATTGCACGTGTGCGATTGTGTATATAATTACACCATGATGTAACCACCGTAATCTTTAAACGATTACGACAGAAAATTCATTGTTTAATTCATTCACTTAAAAACCCCTGCAAATATTTGAGTCAAGGATGTTAAGCGTTTTTGCATCACCAATAAATCACTGTTGGAGAGAAATTTTAAACAGGAAAAAATAACTTTTAAGTAAATAATAATTTTAAAAAATGACGTTGATATGATTCTCATGAAAATAAAATACCTGGAAGAAAGTCGCAGTCAAACCGCGCCAGTAGCCAGTTAACCACAATGAGAGGTTGATAAGAAAGTGGCAAATATTTTTTTTTTAACATTTCACACCTCGGCTGAATAAATGAAAGCTGACGACCGAAAAGATAGGAAAGACCGTATTTGTTATCTTTTTACGCATGAATACACCTCGATGATTTCGGAAAGATGTTTTAGGCGAAGTTTAATTAAACAGACTAACAGGGTGTCAAATAACTTTCTTCAATCAAAGTCGATTTCAATATAGAATAAAAAACGTAGTGTATATATATATATATATATATATATATATATATATATATATATATATATATATATATATATATATATATATATATACTAACACGTGTGTATATACTTTGAAGCCGACATACCTACCCGACCCCACTATTACATTTAAAGTATAGAGAAACTAACAAGCATCCTTAAAAGCGTGGCTCTTTATTTAGCAAACATCGCCCAGACTTAAAGAAGCTCTAATTTCGTTTGTTCTCATTTATTTGTGTTTGAAAGTAAACAAAAGATAATATTTGTTTTGGGACAATTTAATTATTACAGCGCACATGATTTGGTCTTGTTCTAGTCTCTGGGACAACCACTGTGTATTACTTACGGCCAATCGACATCTAGGATAAATGACACGGCGTAATTTAATAGCGCATCTGTTGTCAATCATTTCTGTCTGGACCAATCGCAACGCACTTGAGATGACAGTATTCAACCTATGATATTATTACTCTGGTAAAGTAAAGAAATGCTCTGTTTATATGCATTGCCAATAAGGTATGGCAGAGAGTGAAGGCGTTTTGCAAGTCAGATCAGTTTAAACTTATGTTAAACTATTTCTTACACAAGTTAATGTTGATTAACAACAACAAGACCTGAATTTAGATGATGGCGACAAGTGCAGGACTTTACCTCTCTAGTACTCCACCGTCATTAAATACAGCATTACCGGACCCTATACACGGAATGCAGTGTGCGGTTTCTCAACAACCACAATATATTCATCGTACGGACTTGCAGGAAATGAAATATATGCCGCCACAGGTGCAAAATGGACATCATTTGAGTCACCCCAATAATCATTGGGGGATTCCAACTAGTGATACGTGGAACACGGGGATGCCTCAACTTCATGATATGCGAGTTGATATGGGTATGAGGGATATTCGAGATATGAGGGATATTAAACCAAATCAGGGAAACGGAGATTTAGGCCACCAGGCCACTTTACACCACCGAGCACCACAACAGATTCATGGACCACATAGTTGGCATAGCCAGCTTACTTCAGGACATTTAAACGGTGGGGGTCAATTACAACATCCCGGTTATGGAGTTCCATTAAATGGAATGATATCTCCCCATCAAGTTCATCCGGCTATGAGGGACCCGGAACACGATCTAGATCAACAACACCCATCAGATGACGATACCCCGTCTTCAGACGATCTGGAAATATTTGCAAAACAATTCAAGCAAAGAAGAATCAAACTAGGATTTACCCAAGCGGATGTAGGACTAGCTCTAGGTACGCTGTATGGTAATGTATTCAGTCAAACCACTATTTGTCGTTTTGAAGCATTACAGCTCAGTTTTAAAAATATGTGTAAACTAAAACCCCTGTTACAGAAATGGTTAGAGGAAGCGGACTCTACGACGGGGTCCTCAACTAGTATAGATAAAATTGCAGCACAAGGTCGAAAACGTAAAAAGCGTACTAGTATAGAAGTAACTGTGAAAGGCGCTTTAGAAAACCATTTTCTTAAACAACCAAAGCCAGCAGCACAGGAAATTGCTCAACTTGCGGATCAACTTCAACTAGAAAAAGAAGTTGTTCGTGTTTGGTTTTGTAATAGGAGACAAAAGGAAAAACGCATGACTCCCCCAGGTCCATTGGGACCTAATGGGGAACTTTTAATGCCTGAGGGCGAGGATGGCAATTCACGTGCGGACAGTCCGTTGTCGAGTCGAGGAGGGAAAAATATGACTGGTTCTGAACATGCAGGATTAAATATGGCTGTGACATCCTCTCAAACGCTTATGTCGCAAAATTATCATTCTGTAGGACAATTACTGAATGCCCATAGTCAGCAACCACAGGCACATCATCATTATAACACACAAAATCATTCGCCTACACACTGACTAGAATTGTAATATCCGAATTGTACGGATCCAAATACTCGCCGTCAACGTCAGCGTCTCCTTCACTTACGTTGTGGAACGTGATCTACACCAGACGCACTACGTTTCATGATCTTTTGAACCTTGTCCTGAAAATACTCTGGATAAAAAGGCAAAAGATTTCTGGTGTGAACACGGACATAAAATGACCATAATGAAACCGGGGATGACCACTGTGGTGTTGCAATGCGGTCAAAATCTGATGGTTTGACGATTTCTACTCATGCATTGATGGACGTATTATAGCCTATGAAGAAGTGATATCGGACAGCGTAAAATAACCATATGATGGATGTTTATTCTGAAAATGATGTGTGATCATAACAAATTCAGGGATTTCCATAAATTTGAACACAAAACTCACAACGCGGGAAATTCGCTCGAAGAGATATATATACATGTTCACTGGACTTGTGTGGTGCGGTTTTGAAGTTTAACCTAAAAACCTTTTTTTGTAATTTGAAATAGATTTAAGTGCCAAGGAACATTAAGAAAAATGCAAATCTTGTGACTGTCATAACGAGTTGATTGATTCATAACATAATTTTGAAAATGGACAGTACACGTTTTTGCACCCAGGGTAAAATTTAGTAGTTAACATTTGATCAAATCATGACCTTGTCCCAATTAGATATTAACATCTGTCTAACTATGTCAGTTTCAAAACTTTATACTTTGTGATATCTAAGATATTTTGTGCTTTTATTTCTATTTAATACTTTTTATTTGATTTTTTTCGTTTTTATATAATTGGGGTATAAGATAATATTAAATAAACCCGGAAAAAGAAATTAAAATTTAAAGAGATTACATTGACCTAATTATTTTTACAGGTATAGGGATAATCACTTTCACTGCATTCTGTGGTTTGAGTGTGTGATCCCTTTTTATTTGATTAGGATTTTTAAAAATTGACATAGCCAGAGTGGATTTCTTTTGGAACTAAAAGTCACGTTTATAGCCAAAATTAAAACCTATTTATAGACATACTGTAAAAGCGTGGTACGGAACAAGAATTATTTCGGGATTATATTATCCAGATGGAAAAAAGGGACTTTTCTCATTTAAATTTATATTCCATAAAGACTGTTTGTGGTGGTTGTCAAGGAAATGAGACTCGGTAAGATTTTTCTTCCCATTTTTAATTTTTTTGTGTGTAAATTTAATTAATTTATTGTGTATTTAATTATGTTTGGATTAAAAATTCAGACTATCATGTTACACGTAATTGCGTGAAGCCAACACCTCATGACACAATGTGTTGTTACATTCACCGACAAGCAATAATTTGTTATATTTTTATAGATTTGTTTCATAATATTCCAGTTTTTGCAAATCGCGTGATTATGTATCATTCCAATTATTTTGAATTTATGATTTTTTTTTAAATTTAATAATGATCATAAAATAAACTTGAATCCAAATTACAGACATGATAGACCAGCTCCGATATACCAAACAGAGGTGCTGACAACATTTAAGTGATATGTGATAACCATTTAATGGTTTACATTAAAATTTAGAAAAGGGTTCGGTTTACTTTTATTCCATATAAAGAAAACAAAATTACACGAATTTGAAGCTCAAGTTTGTTTTATATATATTTGAATACATTCCTTGCAGTGAGAGTTACATCTCTGTGTATTAATTTTATTGTTTTTATTTCACTTGTTGCTGATATTCAATCATACAATAAGAAAATAATAAAAGCGTTAAGTTTATCAACTGAAGGAATGGCTCTGTGATTTTTGTTACGATTTCCTTTCTTTGTCAGGTGATGACATTTTCTAGTAAAATAAATATTTTGTACAATTCAATTTTTATATTCTTGCTTTTTGTTTTGGATGTTGGAAGTACCGGAATCCCTATCGAAATTTCCAGTTTTGTGATATTTGTATTTTCAACATACATTTTGTATTTCGAACCAGTACATAACACCTCTGTGATGTGATGATTGTGACAAAGACAACTGAATGTGTGATGCGTTTTTCCCGGTGAAATCTATCAAAGATTTTCCAAGTAAATTAAGTTTTTAACCTTTAGTGCGATTTATTTCTCACCAACGTAGCAGTGACCCCAATCATTCAGATATTTAGCACTGTCAAATATATAAAAAAAATATCTAGTTAAAGATTATGTACCTAATTTGTGTCTTAATTCATTATTTTTTCTCCTATATGGGGCGTTGCACTGTCAAATTCTGTTCACTATGTCGCCTGTTAAACAAACCATGAAACCGAGAGGGAAAATGTGATAAAATGTTTTAAACAAAAGTCAATTATACATGAAGGTGGGTGATAAGATGCACCTGGAAATATGACCTAAAAGAGGGTAGAAAAACAAATAAAAAAACCAAAAACAAAAAACAATTCATTACACACTGCACTATATATATATATCCTAACTGAATAAAAATCTTGGACATATATATATATATATATATATATATATATATATATATATATATATATATATATAGACTCCTAATATAACATATTACATAGTTACCAATATAATTTTTTACAAAATTGAATGTTAGTAGAAAAATTTAGAAATGTGCTAACAATTTTCTACAACATTATAAAATACATATTTGGGATTTATTCTTTTTTCTTCTATTTATTTCTCCAAGATTTTTATTCAGTTAGGATAGCCCAAGCTAATGACATGGAGATATATAATATACACTTTTAATAAATACAATAACTTATTTTTTATGGTTAAGCAGATCAAAAGTGAGCAGAAATTTGTGTAGGATATAAAGGATTATATCCTATGTCTATAACCTGATAAAGTTAATGAATTTCTATTTTTGAGGACTTGTTGAAAATTTCAGAATATCATAATGTTTATAAAAGTTCCTGTTTAAAAACAAGTATCCTTATTCCTTTATTTCTCTACATTCTATCTAATATGTAACAGAACTGGTCCCTATCTTAACATTATAAATACCAATGTAAATACAAGTATTCTTCTTTTTCTGTGCATGTTTGCTCAGAGTTTGTAATTCCCTGTTCTAAATATACATCAGATATATATTACTGTTTTAAACTGGTTTATATAGGTACTATTAAAATAATAGTAACTTTCACTTTAGAAATTGTGTATGCCCCAGGAATATTTTTAACTAGTTCTATTTATCAGCACAATTTTTGTGTTCAATCTATATAACTTTACCAATATTGTTTAGATATATGTCTTAGTGACTTTATTTAAAGCCACAGTATGTTGAAATATTATGAAGTTCTACAAAAGCTACAAAATGTAGAAAAATTTGGAAGTTCTAGGAAACCACAAAATTTTGAAATATCTTGAAGTTCTACAAAAGCTACAAAATGTAGAAAAAATTCTGAAGTTCAAGGAAACCACAAAATTTTGAAATATCTTGAAGTTCTACACAGACCACTATCCCTTCTACAGTGTTGTCTACAAAATTAGTAAAACAGTTTTGGAGAGAAATAGAAATGATTTTTATCCTAAGGGTCTTCATTTGTAATCCAGTGCTGGTACTGGATAACTATAAATCTGAAAATCTAGAGAACATTTTGAACTCTTCCAACCCTTCAAACCATAATATACTGCTTTTAAACAATACAAAGAACATACCAATAAGATGTGAAAAGGGTAAGAAAAAAATGGTACTTTGATACATATTAGTCCTGATTTTGAAAATGAGATTAAGGAGACCATCAAGGCATTTTCAATACCAGGCCAGTACTTATGATAATGTTTGTAAACTATCAGAACAGATTGATATAAATAATTTCAATTGTAAAAAAAAAGTTTTAAAAATATGGATAATTTAAATTATGCATATGGTAACCTTTACTGTCCTGACGTTTCCAGCACTGACTGCTGTGCTTCCACTTTCCAATCTCTGGCATTATTATAATTTTATTATTTTGTTATTGGATACTGGCAATTTTCAATTCAATTATAATATGATTTTGTCTATAAATTACATTTAAATCATTACAAAATACAAACAAATAGATATCTTATACATACTCTTCAACCAACAAACTGAACTCATCCTGTAGAAAATAACTAGTTTTATTATGTACATATGGACTTGAAGATTTCAGTAGTCAGAGTAAAGTATACTGCAATATATAAGATAGAGGAGATATGATATTATTACAAAACCAATTCTAAATCTTTTGAATCCAATTTGTTTAGATAACCTTTTATATCATGATGACAATTTTAATTTCAATTTTTATTTCTTCATTTATCTATTTACTTACTTACCTATTACCTTGTTGACGTGTTTATTTATATTGTATATGTTTCTCTGCTATTGACTCTTTCTGTCATATTTATCTTGGTATTGATTGTAATTTCTCAATAATAGTAGGTTGTTAGGTTGAAAACAATATATATACATATATATATATATATATATATATATATATATATATATATATATATATATATATATATATATATATATATATATATATATAAAAATATGTGATTTGTTTTAATATAATACAACAACCAAGTTGAACTTGAATGTTAATTTATTAGTGCCAATGTATATACATGCATTTCCACTTCATTGGTCATTAGAAATCTAAACCTTTTGAAATTCTGACAAAAGTTTAGAAATTACAAATTACCTTTTAGGTAGCATATATTTATTACACAAGATAAAACTTCTTATACTGATTAAGGTATATCCAAGTATCAAACAATTAGTGCAATATACTTCCAAATCAGGATAATTTCTATAATTTAGGAGATGTAATTCTGATGATTATTTCGGTTTTATTTGTTAGTAGTTTTGCTGAGTTGTATCCATACATTTTTTACCATATTTTGTTTGTTTATTTTGTTTTCACGTCTGCCATCCACAAATAGATATATTTCCCAATTTGAATTTAATTTTAGAGAAGAACAACTAACCTCCAATCAAAACAGATCAATCTCAGCACGTGTTGTATAACAATCGGAGCCGTGAATTATGCACCCTGAATATATTCACCACTAGATGGCCTTTTTGTAATGATATTCAAGTCACGGAGAGAGGAGGGTCGAATTAGAAAGTTGGTACCTAAACGTGTTATCTATTGAATAGAAGGACCCTGTTACATATATTTTGGTTTTATCTTCAATGTACACGCTTGGTACCTAAACGTATTATAAACTGAATAGAAGGACCCTGTAACATATATTTTGATTTTATTTTCAATACACATGCTATACTTAAAAGCAGGTCAAATATAGAAAACTAATGATAAGATGGATAAGCATTTATACATTACAACTTTGAAAGACTCGAAATTAAATATCTTAAGCAAAATCAAAGTGGGAGATTATGTACTCTAGCTCTTTTTCGAGGACAGAAGTGTTGTCAACTGTAGAAGTCATCCGACTGCACAGCGACTAGTTCTGTGGTTGTTGCCGAGTTTCATATGATTTGTTTAGCAATATAGTATTACCATCATTGACGGTGAAGAGTTTTGTATAAATTGTAAAACGTAAACGAAGCACGAGAAACGGGACACTATAACACATAACATATACAATTTCATGTATACCAGGTTTAAATTCCTCACACCTTTTTTCTCATGCGATATCAATGAGGTACAAAACACTAATATTATATATATATATATATATATATATATATATATATATATATATATATATATATATATATATATATATATATATATATATATATATATATATCTGTGTGTGTGTGTGTGTGTGTGAACCGCATAGTTTTACATTTGGCAACAGTGGAAACCATCGATTATAATGTCAAAGAAAATCTGAATTAAAACGGAACATTCTAAGTGTTGTTTTGTCATTATTTGACATACCGCAATCTACAATAAATTGTGAAATATATCCTGTATATTTTGTATAGTATGTATATTACACGCGTCGTCTTGCGTAATGTCCCAGTTAAAAATGATAAACTTTGAAAATTGTAATATTATATATAAACTCACATTGGGTTGATATTCACTGGTATTTTGTACAATTTACCGTTAAACCTCGTCTTTTTGTTATAAACACCATGGTATGTGATCTAGGATTTATCGTCGTATGTCTGTCACTTGAAGAAGTTACATTCAAGATCTCGGTTTTAGCCACTTTTAGGACTGGAACGGGGATTTGCTGTATACGAGGTGAATGTCTAAAGCGACACGAAAGTCTTAGATTAGGGATGTTTTGTAAAGAATTTTACACTGAACACTGTATCAAAATTAACACAAACTGATGCAATTTATGTGGTCATGGACACGAATGGATGACATGAACTTGAAATAGATGTTTAATGTACAACATTCTAAATAATAAAATTTCAATTAAAGATGAATGGGGTGAAACATAGAAGTAGTAAATGCTTAAATCAATAATTGATTTATTTTTATCCCACAAATTATGAATACAAAATGGTTTCAAATCTCAGTTTTTATCCTGTACAGTCTATATTTCTTTTGTAAACGCTCTGGTATACAAGGGTTAAACTTTGTTATTATGTATAGATAAATATATAAATCTGCTTTTAGTAGTAAATTAATGTGATTAAATTCCTTAAGTCGATGCTCTTATTCTAAACCAATCTGTTTCATAAAAACATGGTCGGTACGCGAAAACAAATAACTCCATCTCGTCCTCTGACCTTTAGAGGGTTACACACTTAATACAACAGAAGCTATATCAAGGTTTATAAGTCCGGGAATTAAATACATCATTAGTAAATAAATAATTGAGTTGAAGTATTTGATTAATTTTTATTTACATGAACTATCTTGGGTATGAATTCTAAAACGTCGCTATAAAACATGGCTTAACAAGACTGAATATAGATACGACTCTCCACGACTCTGGTGTCCAAAAACTATATATATATATATATATAAATATATATATATATATATATATATATATATATATATATATATATATATATATATATATATATATATATATATATATTTATATAAACTATACTAAATAAATGATATATTTCATTTTCAAATGAAATTGCACTATACTTTTGTGGTGAAAGATATCGTTCCCCGTCAGTTTACACTCAATACACAAAATGTACATTGAGGTGTCAGTGTATGTAATATTATAACATGTTAGTTGCTATTATGTTGTCATGGTAACTTATACATAATCAATGCATCTACAGGTACGGTATACATAAATACACATACACCTTGACTTTCCCCTAGGCGACATAACTTTGACGTTCGATGTGTCGAGTGACACCCCTAGATCTGTCGCATC
>BROG01000765.1:125000-217500 GCA_030159075.1 Atrina japonica | reverse complement strand
TTGTAGTAGTAGTAGTAAAAGTAGTAGTAGTAGTAGTAGTAGTAGTAGTAGTAGTAAAAGTAGTAGTGGTAGTAGTAGTAGTAGTAGTAGTAGTAGTAGTAGTAGTAGTAAAAGTAGTAGTAGTAGTAGTAGTAGTAGTAATAGTAGTAGTGGTAGTAGTAGTGGTAAAAGTAGTAGTAAAAGTAGTAGTAGTAGTAAAAGTAGTAGTAGTAACAGTTGTAGAAGTAGTAGTAGTAGTAGTAGTAGTAGTAGTAGTAGTAGTAGTAGTAGTAGTAGTAGAGGTAGTAGTAGTAGTAGTAGTAGAAGTAGTAGTAGTAGTAGTAGTAAAAGAAGATGTAATACTAGTAGCAGCAGCAGTAGTAATAGTAGTATAGTAGTTGTATTATTTGATGTAATCGATACAATAACGTTCGATTATTCTTCACGTGTTTTCTGTGATATGTTCAATATCAATATTTGGTGTTATACTGATTCGATTCATCATAAAATCCTGTTTGTAATGCTCTAGGATACGATCAAAGATGTGTTTGATTTATATGTCAAATTTGAAAATTTATCGCAAAATATTCGATATATATATATATATATATATATATATATATATATATATATATGCGATAAATGTTCAAAATTGACAGACACGCTCGTCTTGAGCATTTGCTTTGGCCTCCGTTTTATATACCTATAACTTTTGTATTATGTGTATATTTTTTATAGAAAAAAATCTCAGATACAAAGGTATAGATCTTTAGGATCTCCAGGATATAGATACAAATCTGGTAAAAATGGACAAACATGGACCCCTGGAAACCAAGAGGTGGGATCAGATGCCATGGAGGAGTAAGCATCCCCTGTCACAAACTGTCTATTACCAATCCAGCAAAAGTTTATAATGGCATTTTCGTTATTTATTTAATATGATGTAATTGTTTTTAACACATCAAAAATAGTCAAAATAATAACTTGGAGCGGAAAAATAATGGTATTATACAAAACAATACGCGAACTATCAAAATTAAACCCAGAAGACAATACTGGATAGGATAACCAAAACATAGATGGCAAATGTTGGTTATAAACTTTTAATCATGAAAATAAATATTCATTTGAAAATATTACTCGACATGTAAACAGAAGAAGACTTCTTTTATGAATGCACAAAATAGCTTTGTAATAGTAAACTCGTTTTAAATTGATCCCAACAATCAAAGAAAAACGGACATTTATAGTTGGGGAAACACCCATATCGGAAATTTGATCATGGCGCAGGTTTTCCTGTAGGGTAGTTGGCTCTAATTTTTAATTTTTTGTGTGGAAAATTAATACAAGGTGTATCAACTTTAGGATGGAGAAAGTCTAACCTTTTTTCATTGTGGCGGACTATGCGAGGATGTCAATACATCAGATACTATTCACCAGTGCTGTTGTATTTAATAGTTTCATTCATCAATAATGTTGCACGAATGCTATCTTGTGTTTTAGAATACAAATTAAACATACAAATATTTAGTACGATGAAGTCATATTGAGTGTTTGTTTTGGCTTTTTATGTAAAACATTAACTTTGGTATTGTAAATAGTATTCACAAATATGACTCTCATGAAAATAATAATAAGACAAAATATATAATAACATTTATAAGATATCACCAAGCGGTTTTACTGCATTTCTTAGTTTTTATGTAAATGAATTGTGGAATGTGAATATAACTGATACATGTGCATCATTATATACTCCCAACAAATTTTGCATATATAATTGATTTTTCAAATCGCATTCGGAGTTCATTCATAGTTTTACACGTTATATACAGAGCAAGAAATATTTTAATAACGTTTATAGTTTCATTTGGAAAACTTCCAAAGTTAACTTAACTCTTGTAATGTAGCTTCCATTGAGGTAAACGTGGATGCTGTTTTCGTTTATATATATATATATATATATATATATATATATATATATATATATATATATATATATATATATATATATATATATATATTATTGCTTATTCTGAAATAAAACTGACAGTAGCTCTGAACTCTTACAATGTTTTCCTTTTCCCATTAGAACAGTAGAAAACCAGAGTAGTCTTTTTTGATAGGTTTTCCTAGTGTTCTGAAGAGCAAGAATATATATATATATATATATAATATATATATATATATATATATATATATATATATATATATATATATATATATATATATATATATATATATATATATATATAAGTAAAATAAAAAAGAGTTTTACTTTAATTGATAAATAAAATTTCTTTAGTAAATTATTTTAAAATTGTTGTTTAAAAACTCCTTGATTAGATAAAATCACATATTCATGAATAAATGAATAAGTGAATAGGTAAATAAGTCATAAATAAACAAATGATATGCCAGCATAATCAACATAAATCATAAAAATATGAAAAGGGGAGGGCAATGAATATGGATGGGGTTCCTATAGGGATCTACCACTTACTGAGATGTTATATAAAGTGTTGAACAGTGTTGCTAGTGTACAAATAGGTAGATGAAAGTAAAAAATATATTCGGATTTTTATATTGAAGTCTTGTTATGAACACCCGTGCTGTACCGTATTGTTATATCTTTCGCTACAATTTCGCTTAATCCATCCTATATCAATAACACCATCAATATGCTTTCCAAATAAAATTTTCTACTTTACATAAATTGCACACCTATTTGGAGATCTAATGTGCGTAAAATTTCTAGAGATCGATAAAAGTGTTTTGAGAGAAATTGAACATTGCTAGCTTTTTTACCGTCAATAAATTTTATATGAACTTAGTCAATTAAATCTAGGTTAGATTTAGGAGGTATGAGACCCAAATGTTCTAACTTTTTGAATAATTTATAATTTATATTTAACTGTTAACAGTGTGTTCATCTTACAGGTACTTCAACATGAAACTAAAGGTTACCGAAAAAAAAAACTCACGATGATAAAATACTACAATATGATCAGGCAACTTATTGAAGAAAAATAAACATTAGTAGTATTGAAAATTACAATATACAAATCACATATATATATATATATATATATATATATATATATATATATATATATATATATATATATATATTATATAATTATATATATATATACAGTAAAACCTGTATATAGGGGCCACCCAAGGGACCAGAAAATATTGGCCTTTATGTGCAGGTGACCCTTATACACAGGTTCAATTTAGTTGAAGTATGCAGTCAAGGGACTTTTCAAAACTGGCCTTTATAGACAGGTAATCCTTATATAGAGGTGGCCACTATAGCAGGTTTTACTGTATATATACTGTCGTAAAATACAGAAAATAGGAAAATATACCAGAAATTATTTTCATGAAACACAAAAAGATAAACCCACATGATGGTAAAAAAATCATTGCAAATAATAAGATTTAAACTAAATTCGACTGAAAATCCATTGAAAAGAGTGAGGTGTAAGCAATTGTTAGAAACAAACGTTTCCTGTTGATACAAAGTATAGGTTACTGTGTAATGGACTCGGGAGAGGGGCAGTGTAATCCACGAGTCCCACATCACATGATCATAATTATGATGTTGATTTGTGCGTCTGAATATATGTAGTAAAAGTATTATATATCGCTATTATCATTACGATGTATCATTTTAAGAAATACGAAATAATGAAAAATTGAAACGATTCCAAAATAAAACTGTAAGACTATCGCAATGAGTCAATATCGATAAATCCATATTGTTGAATTTAAGTAGTGTAAGTTAAAGGGGCCATTCACTTTTAAGTAGTGTATATTTAAAGGGGCCATTCACTTTTAAGTAGTGTATATTTAAAGGGGCCATTCACTTTTAAGTAGTGTAAGTTAAAGGGGTCATTCACTTTTAAGTAGGGTACGTTAATGATGCCATTCACTTTTAAGTAGTGTAAGTTAAAGGGGCCATTCACTTTTAAGTAGTGTATATTTAAAGGGGCCATTCACTTTTAAGTAGTGTATATTTAAAGGGGCCATCTACATTGTTGTAAAAACGTTTTATTTTTACTACAACTGGTATACAACAACATCAAAAGGAGATATACATGAATTCTTAAATTCCTATATATTTTGTGACAATGCTTCGGAAACCCAGTCTGGCAATTATTCATTTGCAATTGATAAATGCAAATGAATAATTTGCATTAATCAATTACTATTTGTATATATACGCTACACTGGGCCTGACCTTATTTTCACAAAATATATAGAAAATAAGAGTTTTTATACCTGTATATAACTTTTATATACCTGTGTATAGCTCTTATATACCTGTGTGTAGATCTTATATACATGTGTATTGCTCTTATACACCTGTGTATAGCTGTAATACACCTGCGTATAGCTGTTATACACCTGTGTATAGCTCTTATACACCTGTGTATAGCTCTTATATACCTGTGTATAGCTCTTATATACCTGTGTGTAGATCTTATATACCTGTGTATTGCTCTTATACACCTGTGTATAGCTGTTTTACACCTGCGTATAGCTGTTATACAACTGTTTATAGCTCTTATACACCTGTGTATAGCTCTTATATACCTGTGTATAGCTCTTATATACCTGTGTATAGCTCTTATATACCTGTGTATAGCTCTTATACACCTGTGTATAGCTGTTATACACCTGCGTATAGCTGTTATACACCTGTGTATAGCTCTTATACACCTGTGTATAGCACTTATATACCTGTGTGTAGATCTTATATACCTGTGTAATGCTCTTATACACCTGTGTATAGCTGTTATACACCTGCGTATAGCTGTTATACACCTGTGTATAGCTCTTATATACCTGTGTATAGCTCTTATATACCTGTGTATAGCTCTTATATACCTGTGTATAGATCTTATATACCTATGTATAGCTCTTATACACCTGTGTATAGCTCTTATATACCTGTGTATAGCTGTTATATACCTGTGCATAGCTCTTATATACCTGTGTATAGCTCTTATACACCTGTGTATAGCTGTTATACACCTGTGTATAGCTCTTATATACCTGTGTATAGCTCTTATATACCTGTGTATAGCTCTTATTTACCTGTGCATAGCTCTTATATACCTGTGTATAGCTCTTCTTTATTATTGTACATCACATACAAGTGGTAAAAGTAGAAAAAAATCTATATATATATATATATTCTTTTGGTGAACACAATTTATGCAATTGAAGTGTTTATATAAATAAACATATAAATGGAAATCTTTGCCCCTTTACAACAAATAAAAAACATATTCATCCCGTCTTGAATTCGCTTCAATAATTCAGCTTGACATTTTCGTTTCCATTTTAAATATGCCCTCGAAAATGTATGAAAGACTAAAATAGCGAAAATTAAACGGGAGCGAACATTTTCAGGTATACAGTATTTGCGTCGTTTCGTATTTTTAAATGATTGTAACACTGAACCTGATCCCACCTCTTGATTCCCAGGTTTGTCTATTTTTTACCAAATTTGTACCGATATCCTGGATATCCTAATGATTTATACCTCGGTATCTGAGACTTTTTATACCATGTATAACGTTATCATTATTCAGTACTCAAACATCAGACATAAATTATTCCGCATATGCACCTTCATCATATTTTCCAATTAACATTACATAAGAAGTACGAAGAACTGATATACATATATAAGTCTGCTTAAAGAAATGACCTATCCATGTTTTCTTATTTAAGCAAAAATAAAACTATAAATACCCACCGAGGAAGAATTCTGCCAAAACGAAAGAGTCTCTCTCTCTCTCTCTCTCTCTCTCTCTCTCTCTCTCTCTCTCTCTCTCTCTCTCTCTCTCTCTCTCTCTCTCTCTCTCTCTCTCTCTCTCTCTCTCTCATACAAAATAGAAAATTATACAACACGTCACTTACGATAGAGCTTGACGTCACAGGGATAACGTCACTGCTTACATTTCAATAATTTACGATGCTTGATCCATGAAAAGCAAAAGGCTTCCTGAGGTGTAAATATATCGAAGAAAGCTTCAGATTAATATATGATGTCCTTAACACAGTAATTATAAATATATACCAGCAATACTATTACTAGTCGATTTTGAAAAAGTGGTCATTCATTTACAAAACTCTCAAACTCTTTACTTTTGACTCTGGTTTTATTAAATGTACACAAACATAAACTGAAATACAAATTTATGTGCCAATCAAAATGGATTCTTCTCAAAGTTCTTTGAGAAATGGCGAGGTTGTCGCCAAGGCGATACAGTCTCACCCTATATCTGTCTACCTACAGAATTTAGAACAGTTAATTCACTGTCCCAAAGCATCACAAATTGATTATGATATATCTATTTGGAAAACTTTTAATTCTAAAATTAACACATTTATTCATTTCACTTCCAACACCCAAGAAATATTAGATTGAAAATTTACAGAAAATCGTTTTTAATTTTATATGGAATAATAAACTAGACAAAATAGCCAGAACTGTATTACAACAAAATTATGAAATAGGGGTTATAGGATGCTTAATATCAACAATTTCATTAAGACTTTGAAATTAACCTTTGATCAGAAGATTGCTTACAAGTGTATATTCCAGCTGGATAACCATTAATTGTATTAATGAAATTTGTAACTGTGAAATATCAGACCTCTGTCGAGCTGTATATCCATTTAATCTTTCAAAAATTGTTACAAACCCTTTCTGGAAGAAAGTTCTCTTAGTCCTTCACGAAATCCTTAATTTGAGTAAGTAATTCTGCATTAGACTTGTCTGAAGATTTCAAATAGAAAACTATATATACTCTACCATGCCGTTGTACAAATGACACTAAATTAATTTGGTTTCAATACAGAATCCTACATCGAATTATTGGAATTAATCAAATGCTATATAAACTAAAAATCAATTTTTGTAAATCTGAAAGAGAAACTGTTGAACATCTTTTCTTTTTATGTGGATCCACAAGAGAAATATAGGCAAGACTGGATAATTTCTTAAACACCATTTACAATAAACTTTACATAGAATGATATAATAATTGGAATACCAGAGAAAACGTCACAGTCTTTTAATCTTATGATTCTTCTTGTTAAATACTTCGTTTTCATTATTCAAGAGAAAGGGATTATGATAAATATCTATACTCTTACTATATGATAGAAAAGAAAATTAAAATGCTGAGATCAACCATTGGTATGCAAACTTAATAACAAAATGTATGTAATTAAAACCACTTTTCCGGGATTTCTTATCTCTCCATCATTTTTGTCACTACAGGTAGGTAATCACCCAAACTTAAAAATTTCGTCCCCATTGTTACTTTGTATCTATGTGTGAGTGTAAGTTTGATAGTCATCTATGGATGTTATATAAAAAGATATATGGCAAAGACATAAGCCTAAACATGTGACATAGATGACATAGACTTAAACGTCTAATCATATGACATAGACTTACAAGTCTAAACATATGACATAGACTTACAAGTCTAAACATATGACATACACTTACGTCTAATCATATGACATGGACTTACAAGCCTAAACATATGATATAGACTTACAACCCTAAACATATGACACGGACTTACAAGCTTAATCATATGACATAGACATACAAGCCTAAACATATGACATGGCCTTACAAGCCTAAACATATGCCATAGACTTACAAGCCTAACCATACGACATGGACTTACAAGTCTAAACATATGACTTAGAGTTACAAGACTAACAATATGACATGGACTTACAAGTCTAACCATATGACATAGACTTACAAGTCTAATCATATAACATAGACTTTAAAGTCTACTCATATGGCATCATATATAATCATATATAATTATAAGGCTAAACATATTGCATAGACTTAAAATCCTAAACATATTGCATAGACGTAAAAGCCTAAACATATGGCATAGACTTTCATTTCTACTGAGGCATGTAATACATAGGTATTTATAAATGTACATCTAATTGCATGATAAAATATAAAAGAAACAAGTAATTATGTGTATAGAACGTGTATATATATATATATATATATATATATATATATATATATATATATATATATATATATATGTGTGTGTGTGTGTGTGTGTGTGTGTGTGTGTGTGAGTGTCTCTGTGTGTGTATGTGTATGTGTATAAATGCGTACATATATATGTGTGCGATTGATGGTAAATGTGCTTACCGAATGAAGGGAACATCTGCATGTATGTATATGAGATACATGAGTACATACCATGTATGTATATGAGATACATGAGTACATGCCATGTATGTATATGAGATACATGAGTACATACCATGTATGTATATGAGATACATGAGTACATACCATGTATGTATATGAGATACATGAGTACATACCATGTATGTATATGAGATACATGAGTACATACCATGTATGTATATGAGATACATGAGTACATACCATGTATGTATATGAGATACATGAGTACATACCATGTATGTATATGAGATACATGAGTACATACCATGTATGTTTGCCTGTGTGCGTATAAACATGAACGTGAGTATATGAGTTTATCCACTCTATAATCGAGCATATTTACTTTATGGTTTACATGTATGTTGAGTATATTCATACTACCAAATATCTACAGGCATTTACCAGTTGATATGTGTTTCACTTCATATATAATGTGTGAATGTTTGTTTACATATGCAGTTATATGTTTAATTATTTATGCGTGTATTTAGATATGCGTAGGTGTATCTGTATATGTGTGGGAGTATACGTATACATGTAATATGTATATTTAAAGTTTGTTTGTATGTATGTATGTATGTATGTATGTATGTATGTATGTATGTATGTATGTATGTATGTATGTATGTATGTATGTATGGATGGATGGATGGATGGATGGATGGATGTATGTATATATATATATATATATATATATATATATATATATATATATATATATATATATAAATATATATATATATATATATATATATATATATTTATATATATATAGTGTATGCATGTTTGTACATGTTATATATAGTGTATATCTAAGCAAGGGTAGGGGATAGGTTTTACTGTACCAAATTGTTATCTTTAAAACACAATCATGTAAATTGAATGACACTACAGAAACCCAACTCTAGCTCCATCAATTAAAAAGGAGCCTGGTATCAATACAATATAGAATAGAATAAGATAAAAACTTTACGATGTATGTCATTGCTACTCCTTTTCACTAACTGTCACTGAAGGTATCAATGCTAAAATAAACAACAAATTATATATATATATATAACAAAACAAAATCCACATCAGGATAATTTAAGGAATGACAGAGTAGCCAATAATTAGAATAATCAGAGTAAAAATTAGAAGTACATGTCAAATATTTTAGAACTACAATGGAAACAACAACAACAACACCAACAACAACAACAATACCAACAGCGACAACTTTACAACAACATTAACTGTACAACAACAGCAACAACAACAGCAACAACAACAGCAATAACAACAACAGCAACAACAACAATAACTGTAATAATAATAATAATAATAATAATAACAATAATAATAATAATAATAATAATAATTATAATAATAATAATAATAATAATGATAATGATATTACTACTACTACTACTACTACTACTACTACTACTACTACTACTACTACTACTACTACTAATAATAATAATAATAATAATTCAAAAACATCGAGGGGAAATGGACAAGCATTACATTTTTATATTGTACAATATCTATACAACTGAATGTTCACGTGACATCGGATTATCTCCATAACAACAGATGTTTCAACAATAAACACGTTTTCATGGTAATTACCAGGTAATAAAATATAAAACAAAATTAAGATTTCTATGTATCATATCAGACACAGTCTTGAGCGTTCAACGCTCAGAGATTTTGTTGCATTGTCGACTGTTTTATTTAAAATGATTTTTCAAATATTGGTCATGGCGAAAATGAAAGAAACGGTTAAAAAACTTCTGGTCACTGCTGGTAGCAACACATTGAAAATAGATAAAATGCAGAAAAAAACTGTGGAATTAATTCATTGAATACTGATAATTATAAAGAATGCTTACAAAGCGCACATACCTTATATATACTGATTGATTACAAATACAGAAATAGAAAGGCATCTAACTCACCATATATTAAATTGAATTAATCAACTTGGATAAAATGTTAACATACATAGTTAAAATGGATAAAAACTATTTTATTATTTATAATTGTAAAAAAGAATGTGTGCTTTGTACAAAATCGCTGTATGATGACCCATAGACGACAAGCCTGTGATATTTTGATAACAATATTGAAGTTTATAAGATTATTGTCCTGAATCAAAAGTGGTCTCCTTTTCTTTCTATTATACAAAATGTTCTTAATTTGAAACGGAGTGAAGTCTTAAACTTTGATATTGTTCTCTGTACATAAAATGAAGGCTAGATGCATATATTGAAAAGCAAAAATATGTGACATCTTTATAATGTGTTTGCTGACATATAAATATCATTATCAAAAGGTATTAAGTTTTATAAGTGGAAAACGAAAACCAATATTTGTCGAAATTTGTAAATTTAATGCAATGGCATTTAGTAATTCTGCAAGTATAATATATCTGAAAACGCGATGAATCTGTGTTTAATATAAGACTTAAGATGTAGTTAGAAATATGTAAAACTAAACTAAGTAAAGCTTAATATACATTTGTATTTAAAATTTGCAGATATCATAGATAATGCCTGATGCTCTCGTATGACACCTGACACATTCACAATTTCATAGCATCTTTGTAAATCCGGTTGAATACCTTTTTAATTTTTTTCAGAGAGAGAGAGAGAGAGAAATAGAGAGACAGAGAGAGATAGGAAACATTTGATATATTTCACTAGGGAATCGTATGTTTGTGATATATTTTCCTATCCAATGCCTCTTTTGATTTATTTGCAAATCAATTGGTATAAATGGCTTTCTATAAACATTCCCTAACTTTTAGATCTTCCTGATTTGGCAAATGAGTATTTTGACAACATTTTTCACATATCATTAAGTATATTAATTAACTACTTTGCAATCAACACCGATGTTTAACATTCATTTTAGCTAGATTATCATCTGATTTCTTCATTTATCAAACGAAAGAATCAAATTAAATGAATAGTTTTTTAAAACAAATTCTAATTGACTACCTGTTTTGAACTTAGCAATCGACTTTGACACCGGAGTATGAGTTTGTTTAATAGTTGTAATGTATCGGGGTTTATCGCACAAATTTCATAAAAGAGGCTTAATATCCAATTAAGAGCACTGCTAAAACAAGCCAATCTAGCTTGTCTCTTTTACCGATCAGAAATTGACATCGCACGTTCTTGATCGTCGATGCGCGACATTTGGAAATTGACCCTTGAAATCTCGAGGGGATACTCAGATATCGCTTCTATCAGAAATATCTTAAACTAACTTGATCGTAGGGTTAGAGTTAGATCCATAATCATGTTAACATGCTTCGATGAAAAACTAAGATCACTAGCTCGTTCAACAATATCACTTGCTTCGTTAAAATATTTGTTAGTGTGATACAGTTGGGGGGTTTTATATCTCACATTTTAGCGATTTCGACATTCATTAGATGGGGTAGATTTAATATAGTAAGGAAGAGAAAACAAAATTTGAGATCTTTTACCGATAACGTTTGAGGTGTAAAATAAAAATCACATTTTAAGTGCTATTGGTGAAATCGAGAAATGTAATTTATCGCGAATCTTCGCCAAAGTAAATGTTTACAGCAAATAAACAACACTCAAGCAGAAAATACGATATAAGTTTTTATTAATAGTTATGAAAGATCTCATTCTGCCTCTATCTGTATATCTTCAATATTGAGTATAGTCATAATATTGTTTCGCTTTGTACATTTCAGGATGGAGTAAAAAGAAAGCAAGCTAACCCCAGACATATCAGGATTATAAACAAATAAGATATCTCAGATACCAAAGTATAAATCTTTAGGATGTCCATCAATGAAGACAAAACAAGGCGGACTATCTCAAAGAGAGATATACACACTGCAGTTACATAACTCACCCGTAAGATGATAAGTAATATAAATATATCTAAGTGGATGACCAACTCTCCTCACGGCGTGTACCGAGCTTTGAACTCATACAAGCCAAGTCGAAGAACTTCTTAATTTAAAGTTTAGAGATGACAATTACGACTGATATACAGTACTTAAGCTTAGATAACACTCTATATTCCTCATTGGTACAAACGCAATACAAACTATGGCGTGCAATGGAATAGTATCGAAAAAAACTTACTTGCCAGTAAAGTCATGACTACATATGTAGCGATATCTTATTATTAATACATAAGAAATAGTGAACAGGTTGGATCACTTCGTTTAGAGATGGTAGAAGTTAAGATACAAAACAATCCAAATTCTAATGTAAAGAATAAACAACATTTCTTTTAGGCAGCTGCAAGGTAATTCACTTGATAGCAAAGACAAGGAGTGAAGGAATCAGAAATTATCGCAATGTATGGATAAAACATTTCTGGATGTGACAATCATTATTGGAAACATATAGAAATCTCTACTGGATAGCAACATATCAAGGTTTTTCAATAACAAAAGGTGACAGGAAACAGAATGGACTGGATAGCAACATTTCCAGGTATTTCAATAACATGAGGCAACAAGAAGCAGTAAGAACTAGATTTCAACATTTCTATATATGTCATTTAAGGAAGCGGGAAGAAACCAGTTTGTAAAACTAATCTGGTTGTAACAGTCATTAATGGAAGCAGGTAGAAATATCTACACTAGAAAGCAACATGTCAATGTGTTCAATATCATCAAGTAGCAGGAAACAATATCAACAAAATTGCAACATTTCAAGGTATGACAATAATTTAAGGAAGCCGGAAGCACTCCTTACAAAGAACGGAAGCATTTTGTGAATATGAAGACAAGACGACTTGACCACCTCTAGCTTCATTTGACCAATATATAAATATGAAGTAGGAAAAATATGCTCATCTTAAAGTTAATCATTTAAATACAGAGAGAGACAGAGAGCGACAGTTTTGCAAACAAAATTGATGCTTAAGAAGACCGTTTCTGTCAATAAGACCATCAAGTTGCTTGCTTTAACGATGGGTGTAACTACTTAAAACCCTTGTCACTATGAATCAGGGAGAGATGTTTGTTTATATGTGTTTATAGAGTTGTCCGTATTCCCAACGGCTTTTTCTTGTACAATCTGACGAAAAATCAACTGCATATCCTATACCATTTACCCTCTATCTAAGCATAATGCTGTACGAACAGGAGATGATATCTATGGCAAATCTGAAAATCTGGCACGACCGGGGGTCGAACAAGGAACCTTTATGTTTAAGATGTGGCGCTCTACCAACTGTGCTACTCTGTCAATTCCATCAAATGAATTCGAATTTAAAACTGAAAGTGGCATCATACAAGGTCGAATAATAACTTAGACGTATCCCAAATCTGACTAGGTGTTACCACTGTAAAATGATGACTATTTTTGTTTCGGAGGAGTTTAGAATTTATACGGTGCTATCCATTCGATATATTACTTAAGCATAAAATAATCAACTGATACCAGATACTGGATTTATGTATAAATGGTCTACCAGAGTGACAACGACTTAGTGATTGTAAATATTATATGGTACAAATAGGTAGCAAAACTTTCATCCGGAGAATATCACAGAGGAAGAATTGTACACGATCATCACATTGATATTAAATACTGGATCACTACAGGCCGGGAAAGATTTCCAGAAGCAATAATGAAAATTCATAGTTTAAAAATAACTACAGGTTATCAAAGTTATCTCGGTTTTTATTCATTTTACAGGAGAGGGAAGGGGTGAAGTGTCGTTGAAGGCAGTTGGTACATTTTATTGGTTCTTCATAGACTTGAGATTACCTTTTAATGTTCATTAATAGAGGTAACAAAATACAGTAGTACAATGTAAACACAATTAACTTGAGTTTATGTAATATGCACACACATAATATTAGATGTCTATGTACATCTTTCTCTCTCTCTCTCTCTCTCTCTCTCTCTCTCTCTCTCTCTCTCTCTCTCTCTCTCTCTCTCTCTCTCTCTCTCTGTGCTGTTATCTGAGTGTCGGTATGTGTCTCTGAAAGAGAATTAATTACCGTATATCAAGTAAGCCTACCAATGTTTCGATTAAATCAAACTGACTTTTTATCCGTCATGTAACTCAGTAGACTTGCTCATTTTGTTTTTGAGATGAGCGACCACCAGATTAGAATCCACTAAAATGCGCGCTAGTAGTACACGTAGACATGGTCGTTGGATTATAACTCGTCTGCCAAACACACCAGTTTGACGCCCGGCTAGGTGTGTGTCATACTATATACCTGATATCTGTCAATACTCACCTGCCGAATCAGCAAACACATTCATTCAGTCTTCTGTTTAATTTTCACTTGAGCTGTTTTATAATCCGATCTTGTCATGAATAGAAGGATATTAGAAACTTCCCTAACTTACATCGGTATAAGAGTTAAAATGACTTTCTTAACTAGCAAAATATTTGTTTTGGAAGTTGTATGTATTTATTGAAGAGCTATTGTTTCCCTGGTATGTATTACATGTCCCTCTTTAGTTAAGCAAACCACAAACTTCAGAGCTAACATTGATCATTATGGCTTTTTAATCCGTAAAACACAAAGGAAAAGCAGTTTAAATATAATTTTATTATCGAACATTAAATTTGGTTTCAGTTACAACGACAGTGGCATGAGAGTCTTTTATTATTGTTGCAGAGTGCTTGTACAGTAGTAACGGGTGGGGTAATCTTGTAATCAATTAACGACGACTTATCGTTCTGCTTTGTGTGTACATAATTTACCCACCCGAAATAAAACAAACTTGTCTTACCCTTCCATCCCCTCCGGTAAATACGCACACGTGAACGTAAGCTTTTTGGCAATCAATTTCTCAAACTAAAGCTCTGTCAAATGTTACATAAAACCTTCATGCCTATTTCTTCGTATATTTCACACCACAAATCAAAACTTGAACAACAAATTAACATACTTTGAGGTATGCTAGTTTTGTGTCACATAATATAACCGGAGACTAACTTTACATGGTTTGTGAGTTTAATGAGATCTTAAATTAAAATACAACCGCTTTCATATTCCGAAGTTGGTGTTCGCTGTAGTCGACACGGGATATTTACCGCTAAATTGTCATTTAGGTTGATTCATATGAGAAAAAAAAGAGAAAGAGAGAGAGAGAGAGAGAGAGAGAGAGAGAGAGAGAGAGAGAGAGAGAGAGAGAGAGAGAGAGAGAGAGAGAGAGAGAGAGAGAGAGAGAGAGAGAGAGAGAGAGAGAGATAATTGCAGGGTATGTATGTATGTATGTATGTATGTATGTATGTATGTATATATGTATGTATGTATGTATGTTTTTACTCCTCCAATCATTTTCTGAGAACGTGGATATTATGGGTGGATTTCTATTGGAAATTGCTTTGCATAGTATGAAGCTACTTTGTTAAGTATATTTCTATTTGTTAAGTTTGTATCTACTTTGTTAAATATTGTGTTATAATGTTAAAACAATTAACATCGACCAATTGTTAAAACCTCTGCTAGTTCCCTTGGACCTTATTCAAAAGAAATTGAAACCATAAGAATTATCTCACATCGGGCAACGACGAACAAAATTTATTCAAGAATACGTGTATCTTCCGGGTGGGTAGAGCAAGCCTAAAATAAGCGTACCTCCCAGGTGGGTAGAGCAAACAAAAACATGCCGCTTTATATACAACTTTACTCATTTCTTTTTTCTGTCTTGCCCCTAAATGAATTCTTTTATATAGACAAATGAATTGTTAATTATTTGCATTCTATCCGGAGACAGTTAATATATATTGAAATACTATATCGTGTTTGCTTTCTGCTTCGTTATTTTAAGATCTAAGTTATTTCTGAGCATTTTATTCAACTGCAAGTTACTATGTCACAGATACATGATTGTACGGTTGTTATGAAAGTAAGACTTTATATGTGTAGCTCATAATAATAAAACATCCATACAAAAAAAAAACAGCGTAAAGCTACGTTACGACACAAAAATGAAGAGAAAAAAGGCATTGTAGTTGTGCTAATGTCACTTAGATCGACATATGAGGGATATAAAATATATATACTAACGTTAAAAAGGTGTCATAATGTATCTAGTGCTCAACAAGACCACCCAAATAACGACAAAAGGGATGTGTATGTATGTACACTTCATATTACAATTCCGATGATACAGATTTTCTAGGTTGTTTTAAATACTATCGAGAAGTTGAAGTCGTGTGGTGTTTTTTTAACTTGTAAAGATATAAGGAAAAGATTAAGATATCCCTGATGTAACATGTACGAAATTACTATCATACTCTCGCTCTTTGGTAAAACCCCTGGTAGATCAAAAAGCAATATTAATATAACAACTTTTAATATCCTATACTAACAAGTTACTTTGATTAATTCTTTTTTTATAAGATTGACACCCGGCAGCAAATTTTCTTGTTATATACCTCCAACTATCAATTAAATATAGTTACAAAGATTTCCTGTGATAAATAATCATGAAAATATTATATCAATCAAAGTTTGGAATACCTTTGCTTTGATATTATAAACTGGTGAATATAAAATTTAGTCAATGTTTTACATATTAGAATTCACTCGTTTTGATTATGTACAAGATCACACGCGTGTGACCCGTGACCTGTTGGTTAGATTGGTCGAACGTTTTGGTTACTGGTCGCTGTAGTTTAAATATATTTTGTTAAATGGACTTTCGTATGGACTTTAAATGTTCACGAGAAACAAAGGCTTATTACAAAAGGATCCATCGACGGATTGATGTTGTGCCACAAACGTTCAGAGGCATAGTAGTCTAATAAACTTTGTTCGTTATTTATTATTATTATTATTATTATTATTATTATTATTATTATTATTATTGTCATCATCATCATCATCATATTATTATTATTATTATTATTATTATTATTATTATTATTATTATTATTATTATTATCATCATCATCATAATCATCATCATCATCTTATTATTATTATTATTATTATTATTCATGGCATTCAGAATTGGGATGGGATTTTATTTTCTGTATAAGGTTTCGAACACTACGACAGCAAGCACCCTTATTTGCCGTAAGAATATCGGCATTGTAGTAAATGCCGCTCTTCAACATCGCTAATAGCTTCAACAACTTTGTCAACATTGACCTTCGTTCCTATTTACACTCGAGGGTACTTTTAGCTTTTGGTTTTGGGTTGTAAAATCACTTCCGTCAAAACATCAAAATTGTTTGCATGATATTCGTTCGAGTGATGGCGATATACTCTGAAAGACAATTTCAAGAAATCATTAAACTATTTTAAAACGTTCTTTACGACATCGTTCCGTTTTACTCGGCTTCTTTGAATTTCAATATTTACTTTGTCACCGTCGGTCAAAGTAGCTCTCGCGATTTTAAAGATGACGAAAGGTCAAAGGTACAATTGCTGCATTGTATATATCAAAGCCATCGTACATTATAGTCTGTTTGTATGAAAAACATATCTGGTATAAGACATCGACAATCAATTTCAACATACGACAAAACTTGTTTGTATTCTGTGTTAGAACTATATATATAAAGTTTATTTTCTAAGCAATTTAGTTACATTTGGGGGGATGGGCTACAGGAGCAAAAATCAAAGGGGATGTATGGCGTAGTCGAAGCACAAATACACACAATCCATAGATATAAATGAATAACTGTGTAATAAAAAGTAACAGATCATCTGTTTGTGTATTCTTGAAGTAAAACTACCTAACCCCCTTTTCCTTAAACTTAAATTTACAAATAAAGGCATAGGCGCTTTAAACATTGGCAATGTTCTAAATCACAAAAAAGTTCAGTCCTGTATTCCACCATATTTAAAACTGAAGACCACGCCTTGCATTTCATATAGCTATACACCTAGCATCGCATCCAAGCTATTCAATTACAAACAGGTTTTGCAGTGCCTAGACATCAACCATCTTCTACACAACACTGTCACATGTTCATGTGCTTCATCTCCTTTCAAAGACAATACTATCGGGCATGTCATTACCGGCGACGTTTCTATTGTTGAAAATGAAAGCCTCAAAAATCTTATTTTAAGGGGCCCTAAATACCGGGAAGCCCGTTCCTTTAATTGGCGTCAGAATTTCAGTTCAGTTATGGATTCTGTAGAAGATTATGCCAAACGATGGACCAAACATGAAGACGTAGAACCAGACACTTTGTCTGAATGGCTGAAAGCCATACGATGGTTGATAAAATCTCGTATTCGAAAACTTAAAGGGACTATGAAAACACGTTATCCCTCTGTATTTAATGATACAGAAGTAGTAACTAAACTGGATAGGTTACATGACCAATATGTACTGGTACCAGCAGACAAAGCCTCAAATAATATAGTTTTTATTTGTAAGGCACATTACTATAATTGTTTATTAGAAGAACTTGGGTTTAATACGAATTATGGAAATCCTACATACACACGTAACTCACTTTCAAAGTACGAGATCCTTCAAAATCACGTGTCCGTATTACACTCATTTGATATACCTACAACGGAGACCGATTTCGAGCTCCCACATTTATACTGGATACCTAAACTTCATAAAAACCCATATAAGCAAAGATACATAGCAGGATCCAGCAAATGTTCTACCAAACCTTTACCTTTACTCCTTACCAAGATATTGACAGCTGTTAAGGAGAAACTTCAAAAATACTGTACAGTTGCTTATTCCAGAGGCGGTGTAAATCAGATGTGGATACTTAAAAATTCTAAACAGCTTTTAGAAAATTTGAAGGCACACAATTTTTCTCGAATTCACAGTATCAAAACTTATGACTTCTCAACTCTTTACCCTACTATTCCACATAAAAAATTAAAAGAAAGACTTTTTAGCATCATAGACAACTGCTTTTTCACTAAAGGTGATACCCGCAAATTTAAATATCTAGTGATTGGCTATCAGGATACTTATTTCGTCAAACACCACTCTGATTCTACACATAAGTATACTGAAGTTGATATAAAAAACATGCTGGAATTTCTAATAGACAATATATTTGTAATGTTCGGAGACGTGGTCTTTCAACAAACTGTCGGCATTCCTATGGGAACCAATTGTGCTCCTTTATTGGCCGACCTGTTCCTTTATTCATACGAAGCAGACTTCATTCAGAAACTGCTGAATCAAAAGAAGAAACAGTTAGCGGTGTCCTTTAATTTGACATTTAGATATATCGACGACGTCTTGTCAATTAATAATGACAATTTTCATACATATGTCAATGCGGTATATCCCAGCGAACTAGAAATTAAAGATACAACAGAATCAAGTACACACGCTTCATACTTAGACATTTTACTTAATATAAACATAGACGGGAAATTAGGAACTAAGCTATACGATAAACGCGACGATTTCGGCTTTCCCATCGTAAATTTTCCACATTTAAGTAGTAATATCCCTCAGTCACCTGCATATGGAGTTTATATTTCACAAATGATCCGATATGCCAGGGCGTGCACAACATATGAAGATTTCATATACAGAAGTAAACTACTCACTGACAAATTATTGACACAGGGGTATCGAAAACCGCGTTTAATGTCAACGTTCCGCAAATTTTATGGTCGGTATAATAGTCTTGTTTGCGACTACTCTGTTTCACTAAGTGAAATGTTGAGTTGCCTTTTCATTGGCGGTTGTTGAGACGTCTGTACCAGTTGTGACGAGGGTACACTCCTCACGTGTTTCATTGGACTTGACTGTGGACTCACGGCGGGTGTGACCGGTCGCAGGGGATGCTTACTACTCCATAGAACCTGATCCCACCTCTTGGTTTCCAGAGGTCCGTGTTTGTCCATTTTTACCGGATTTGTATCTATGTCCTGGACATCCTATTGATATTATACTTTGGTATCTGAAATTTTTATATTCGAACTCACTATAAAAGTGATTCTGAAGGTGTCGTATATCTGAACTATCGTGATTCTGAAAGTGTAATGCGTCAGAACTATCGTGATTCTGAAGGTGCAGTGCATCAGAACTATCGTGATTCTGAAGGTGTTGTGCATCAGAACTATAAATAGTGATTCTGAAAGTATGGTACATCTGAACTATCGTGATTCTGAAGGTGTAGTGCATCAGAACTATATATAGTGATTCTGAAAGTATGGTGCATCTGAACTATCGTGATTCTGAAGGTGTAGTGCATCAGAACCATATATAGTGATTCTGAAAGTATGGTGCATCTGAACTATCGTGATTCTGAAGGTGTAGTGCATCAGAACCATATATAGTGATTCTGAAAGTATGGTGCATCTGAACTATCGTGATTCTGAAGGTGTAGTGCATCAGAACTATAGTGATTCTGATGACTGAATGGATTGATGGGTGGATGGATGCTTTTCGAACAAATTGAAGGATAAAGGGACGACACACGTGTTTTAAAGGCATTATAGATAAGCACTTAGTCGGTGCTAACAGTGTTGGGATACATTTATAAATATTACAAATGTATTATACTAAAGTTATAATGCTAAGGAAGATCGTCTCTGTCAATTAGACTTCATCAGTTGAGCTCTAATTTAAAATAGAAATGTTTCATAACATTCTATGGAACTTGGAAACTAGAAAGGAAATATTATGTGATAGAATCGTGCACAATGATAAACATTAGAAACGTATAAAGTACAAGGTACGTATATCTGATAATTTCCCTTCTGGGCTTCGAATATTCAGTTGTGTGTTTATGGATACATTTTGGATTCCTCTTATATATGTTATAATAAACTCAAAGGCATGCGCACGTTCTAGGTAAAACTATAATCTTTAAACCATATACTAGGCAGATCACAAACCTGGACTCTACTTTGCAGTGGGCATATAAAGGGCGGTATCAGTTTTTTAAAACCGCTAATTTTGTGATAAGGTACAATATATCCTTATGGGTCTCTTTTAATGTTACGTGTAGTATTAGGAATTTGTTTTTTCGCTTTGGTTTGATCACACATAGAAAAAAGTCTTGAAAGTGATAACGATGAATGAACCATGTAACCCCTGTATGACACAGAAATGTTTTCTAGAGTGTTAATATTACATGTAATTTTCTCCACAACTTCTTCCGTTCAAGTCAGTATCTACAAATTAAATAATTACAAGTCCCATCAAAGAAACTGAACGAGTCAGAACTTCATTTCCCAAAAGAGTTGACGGCAGCGAGCTTGTCGATTTCAGAAGTTCGCAGTTTTCTATTGTATTTCCAAGGCAATTGCTGCTTTGGTCGTTCTTCCTTTTAAACCTATGTACTCAAACGCACAATAACAACAATCGTTCCTTTAATTCAATTAATTTGTTCAAAAGCATCGTATAGCGATGAATGTATGCTCGCCACATCTGTCCGCTGAATTTAGCAGATTAACAACGGCAAATTCGTTTCCATGTTGCCAGTTTTGAGTGTTAATCGAACGGATTTTATAACAAGGAGAAATCGCCACATAGCACTGTACGGGGGTCAAATCAATAATCGGTAATTTGTCCACTTGGATCTATACGCTCATTAATTTTGTTCCTCGGTGATTTGGTCTCTATATTACATTACTTTTGGAGTAAAACAGTCTCATCCAAGCTAAGTTTGAGGATAGAATCTGAAGTGAACTGTAAAATGCCTGGGGACACTTCGTAATGATATTAAAGATCCTTCTCAGCATTTTCTACACAAAAATTCAGTTAAAGAGCGATATAGAAAAAGTATCCTTTTAAAACCCCACCTGATGCGAAGAAAAATACTTTTTATTTTTCTTGCTCTTCACCAATTAAATTTGTCAACATAATTGCCTTTTAAGTTTGAAAATAATATATGACATCTTCTCATCATCACCTGCTTCGATCATTTTACCTCAGTAATACATTCCGGAAATATCTCTGTTTCGATTCAGTATTATATTAATGAAGTTATGTATCCGGTAAAATTTCAATCTTCAATATTAAAAAAAGAAGAAGAAAACTTAATTATCACAATACATTATGAACAGCAGGGAACCACAAATCGTAGCTTTTCCACAAAAAAAAAACACTCAGTTCAACCCTCGACACATAGAATATGACATATATATCTTATAGGTATCTTTTACAAAACATTACAAAAAGTTTATTGATCATTTCGACCAAAAACCGAACAACTGTATAGTAAAACTTTTATTGTAATCCTAATGAAGTAGTCCGTACAGGAGACTATATGTACCCCTCACTTTTTCAAAGCTCTAACATAATATTTCTATCATAATATATTCTAATATTTCTACGGAATAAGTTCCATTATAAAGAGAACAGCTATCACACATTTTATTGATTATATACTGAAAATGTTAGTAAACCTATAAGTAAGAAAAAAGGGATTATGTGTTAATTATATAAATTGTCAGACAATACTATTAGTAGCAGACTTATAAGAGTTTGATCTGTACTAGACTATACCAGATGTCCTCACACGCCCCTTCAATCACTATAACAGTCAGGTTTACACGAATTATGAACACTAAAGATGTACGTGTATGTGGAATAACTACAACTAGTAAAACATGTAAGTTGACAATCACACTGATACAAGTGGTGAATCAAAGCATTATACCTACACAGTGGAAAAATACATAATTACACTACATAAGATAACAGGCAATAATGATTTACAATAACAATTAACCGTGAAATGAGAGATCATCGTATTAATATCAGACAATATGTAAGGGATTATATATATATACATATATATATATATATATATATATATATATATATATATATATATATATATATATTTATTTATATATATATATATAATATATATATATATATATATATATATATATATATATATATATATATATATATATATATATATATCGTTAAATGCATTACAGGTACAATTAGTTAACCTTAGAGTAGTGGTAGATTTGTATGCATCATTATTCAAACGAAAATTATCGATCATATTATTTACCTGGAGTTCCGCGTCTCCTTCGTATCACGACAAAAATCTCATTTATTTCTACTTTTCTAAAAAACTGTATGAAATATGTTCCCGAGATGAAGTTGATCAAGCTTCTTATCCAAGTTATTAAATGGCCAATTTGTTGAGTATGTTTTTAAAAAACGTAACAGAGGACTCGGTAAAGTAATCAGAGATTGATATTCGCAGTTAATTGCATGCATGTCATTGCTTGTTAAGCAAATAAAAGTTTGATAAAAATAATGGGTCGTAAAAAAGATATTTCAAATTTTAGTGGAAGAATAGAGGCAGTCGGAGACACTATCGCAAAATAAAAGGTGATATTCAGGTATTGTTGAGGAGCGATATCTCGAAATGATAGAATTGATCGAACCACCATCATTTTGTGGATATCAGTACACGTATAGTTGAATCTCGTAACATGCGCCGCCACTTGTCGACAATAGGAAGATTTGTTTGAGACAGATTTTATGACGCTGTAACCTAGACGATGACGTAGTATTCTCACCAGTTGCCATGTTCAGGTGATCAAAATTCTTTTGAATCACCAAAAATGTATTTCTTCTGTATTTCCACAAGACTGCCATTATAGCAAAATACACAATACAGAAAGCCTAAAAACAATCACATCAACGACAAAAATATTATCATAGTTTACTATATGTAGTTTTAAAGTTTGTTTTACCTATTGTGGCAGCTAGATGTATATATATATATATATATATATATATATATATATATATATATATATATATATATATATATATATCAAATTTAAATAATTAATAGTATTACTAAGTTTACTTAATCTCTATTTTTTTTTTGTTAATGATTAATCTGGACTGACTCTTTCCGGACACCTGGCCAGATCCCGTTTGTGATTCGCAGTTGTTCTACATGTTAAGACCGTTGCTATATCTAATTTGTCGTATTCTTATACTTATTCATTATGCTGAATGACAACTGTAAAATCGTCATTTTGATGAATGTCTGAAATCGAATTTAAAAGGCGTCAGTGTGACCGGTCGATAAGGGATACTTACTCTTCCATGGCCTCCTTATCCCATCTCTAGATTTCCAAAGGTATGTGTCTCCAATTTTCTCCTGGTTGGTATATTGTCTCGTGAACATTTTTTCTATTAATAACTTGTTTGGTTCATGTGATTTGCATATAATTTCACTTGATTTTAGAAATGTCTACTGTTATTAACACCGGAAAAGTTTTTATCAAATGAGCCATTGTTAGACACTATATATTTCCCATTCGATACATTCATAGAATATTATTGATATTGACATATATGCAGACAAAATATACAATGGTAAATGACAATGTAGTTAAAATATAGATGTGTCAAAAACAATGATTGCTATTGATTCGTGCTATCTTGGTATATATTCTAACTAACTTTTGCTTGCATATACATAAAATTTAATAATGTATAAAATGTATCGAATGGGGAATTTGTAATTTCTAACAATTAAAAATTTCACGAATTCAAACATTCATACAACGTGCGAACTCACATGAAGTAAGATATGCACATTTCTGATTTTACGAACATTCTGAATTTCTGAACATCTTGCTTTTATTGACATTCTGATTCTATTAACATTCTGATTTTATTAACATTCTGAATTTCTGTACATTCTGATTTTATTTGATTTTAAAATCATGAACATTCTGATTTTATTTTTAATTAACTTTATTTCACAAAGTGGATTGCCAGTTTTTATGTAATGATTTGACATTATTGTCTGGTGACAATTAATTGATGCACTACTCATTTAAAAACATCGGAGTATTGATTGACATTCAATGTGACTGATTACGTTAATTTATACATATTTTTACAGATATAACAAATAGCAAAGATCTGCTGTTTTTGCGATTTCAAGATTATTAAAAATTTGATAATAATTACAGTGTTTTTATATGTTATTAACTATCCACTACGTGTGTGTGTGTGTGTGTGTGTGTGTGTGTGTGTGTGTGTGTGTGTGTGTGTGTGTGTGTGTGTGTGTGTGTGTGCGTGTGATTAGCATTACAAACCCAGTATCAAAATTTTAATTGTCAACTAGAACCGTGAATGTGCCAAAAACTCAAAAACTAATCGGCGATCAAAGGTAAATTAGATTTTATCTTCCATTTGACTTAGAAGTGATTTTCAAACGTTCGAAATTCGACATTTTCCTAGATTTTATATAGTTTATAAAAGATACTTATATGGTGATTTGTTTTAGACGGTTTGGTCTTTTGTACCAGTCTAGATTTTATATAGTTTATATAAGATACTTATATGGCGTTTTAGACGGTCTGGTTCTTTTACCAGTCTTTGTGTCTTACCTGTTTCTTTTGAATTTGTTCGTGCACCCGCGGCGGTTGTGGCCGGTCAACAAGGGAAGATATAGTGCATGTACGCCATGTCAATAATATGTATTAAATTGTTCTGAGATATCGTATGATTTAACCAGAAAAATTTATTATAATATTTACGATAATATGGTGTGTATATTAATATTGTTTAATACGCGAAGAGTTAGGCAGGGAGCGGATACTTTCGAACTTCTCTCTGTTCAACCTGGGAATATTCGACCTAGTACCGATATTAGTAAATCATTATGGGTATATTATATGTATACTTTATTGTGATATGTTTAAATACCATCAAATTAATACAAATACAAATATCATGCGCTTGAACAGGCCTGTGCACTAACATAAAACATCGTTTTTTGTTGTTTTTGTTTTAATTTATGTCATGTGAACATCATTCATACCGAGATCCTGTTAGAAGGTCATTGTTTTCAAACTGCAATAAATTTGGAAAATAACAAAGAAATCAAATGGAAGACCATTTTTTAAAAAACATGGTAATCTAAAGACATTAGTCTCTTCGTCATTTATATTTTGGATTTGCATGCAGTTGTTTCAATACCAGTCATAAGCACCAAGAATTCCAATGAGACAACTATTTATCAGGTTTGTCAATATTTTGCCAATATATAGCATTAATAATATTTCCTAGGCATTTGTAAGCTCGGTTTTCATAGCAATTAATACTATACTTTGATTTTATCTGTAAAATCATTTTGAATACTGTATTTTCATTCCAGACATGCGGGAATGAAAATAGCTATACCGTATAAGACATTTGTTTGTTGTTTAACGTCCCACTGAAGAATCTTTTACTCATATGGAGACGTCACCGATTACCGATGAAGGGCATCAAATTTTGGCCTATGCTCGACACTTTCGGCCATTGAGCAGTGAGGGTTCTTTAACGTGGCGACATCTACTGTGACACGGGACCTCAGTTTTTACTGTCTCATCCGCCGGCTGGACTCGAACTCACGACCTCACGATCAAGAGTCGAGCGCGATACCGACTGAGCCAGGTCGGCTCTAATACACGTTAAGAGTTTCTAAATAAGTTAACATAAAACGAACTCATGATATGAAAACTCTAGATTTTGTGTTATTCTAATTGATTTGTTTTTGTCCGCTCGTCAATTAATTACAAAAGGCATATTAGGTTTCCATGAAATTTTGACCATACTCAAGACACCGTGAAACAGAACTTTCCATATATCTTTTTATATCGCAATAAATAATCGTACATTAACCTTGATATAGCAGGAAACAGACTTTTTACCAACATTTCCGAAAAGCAGATACAAAGAAATAATATGAAAGTAACATATGGATGTCGCGAATTAGAATCGAATGTTATATATGCTTTACGCCCAGCCCAATGGCGGATTTAAGATTTTACTTCAGTCATGGAGTAGTCTTAAATTGGTCTTTTCAGTCAGTCAGATTGCAGGATTAATTTACTAATTCAGAAGTTGTATAGTAGCTGTCCTGTTGTTCTCATCTGCTAAAACATTTCATCTAGAACTAGAGTGTTTTATTTCTTCAAAAGGCTTTGATACACATCTTGGTCTGTAGACAGATTAGGAAGATGTGTCCATGTGGTAGCTGTGAATATTATCAGTGATTTGTTCTTCTCTGCCTTTTCTTCTTGATAAATTAATTCGATTTATTGCTTTTTGAATAAAAACCATAAAACAGACGAGGTGATCTCTTTCTCCGGGTCAGAAAATTAAAATATTAATCATATAATTCAAGAATTCTGAGAATGCATCGCCGATCTTAATCTTTTGTATCACGGAAGATGTTGACAGTTTCAAGTAATCCGTGTTGAAAAGTATCAACGATGTGGCGAAAGGAAATACAATTCTCCTTGTTAAAAGGAGACTAAAATCAATTAAAAAGTAGATAAATAAACAAAAAGTCAAAGTGAAGGCTACCAAGCTTGCATCACATTTCACCACCTGACGGTGACTGATGTTAAGTGGCAAAATGCTTTTAAAGCTCTTTTCCCTATCAATTCCAAAAAGTGACTTTGCTATCAGTAAAAATAACGATTTTAATGCACACTTTACATTACTACTTTTCAAAATCAAATATAAATATTTCAGAAACCATTGTTATATTTTATCATAAGAATTCATATTTGTAATAAAAAGCAACATTTTAGTATTTTCCAGGTAGTTGACTGTCCATGTTGATTTATTTATTATTTTATAGTGAATAAATATTGTCATCAATTTTTGTATGGTTGTGTGCGCATGTGTAGAAACTACTTCTCATTTCAATCAGTTCTAGATCTGAAGTCATCCATTTTACACAATACCATAGCTCATTTTTAGTCTGGATGTGACTCATAGGAATCTATTCTTTCTTTTTTTCATTTACAAAAAATGGGGGGAATTATGATTGTCTCATAGAAATGAAATAGAAAAAAAATAAATATTGTACTCAAAATCTTAGTATAATGTATTAAAACTGATTTTCATTTTCCTGAAGATTTTCTTTTTAAAATGACCAATACCTCATTATTTTAAATTGTATGTCAGTGTACAAAAATGTCCAGTTGCATGTTTCATCTTAAAATGATAAAAAAATTAGCCAAACTGGAGTATTTAAAGTTTTGGTGACTCTCGGTACTGTTTTATATACACTTGCTTACTAGTAATTAACTTCCTCCCAAAATAGAATTCTTTAATAAAACTTAGACAGTTAATAAATTTCTTTCGTCAAAACAAATTTTAATGCCTGATGTTACCGTAAAAAAAACTTGTACACAAAACGCACATAAATAAACTATATTCTGTCTCAACATGTTTTCATTTTATTTGTACTGTATATGATTTTCACAGCAGGTTTCAAATCTACCCAGTATCGCTAGTAATTTAAAATTAATCTCGACCTCATGTAATACCTTAGCGAGTCTTCTGCGCTTCGTTAATGTATTAATTTACATGAAAAAGGACTAATCAGTGCTGAGGTTGCGTTTGAAACCTCATATCAAATAGCTGTTGAGTCTAATTATTTGATAGATACTGTGACTTTACACACAATCCTTGTTAAAGAAGACTGATTGAACGACATATTAGAAATTTAAGAGCTGTATGACGGAAATGCAATATGTGCATATCGTAAGATGTAAAGAGCGAGCCCGAACTCGCAATCTATATATGAAATTGCATTTCATTATAGCCTTGTATGACGTTTACTAAGATGTTATTTAGATAACATTTGTAGGTATGAGAGAGAGAGAGAGAGAGAGAGAGAGAGAGAGAGAGAGAGAGAGAGAGAGAGAGAGAGAGAGAGAGAGAGAGAGAGAGAGAGAGAGAGAGAGAGAGAGAGAGAGAGAGCGCGCGGGGGGGTTCATAAGATATATTACATAGAATATGGCCTACTGTTTAGAACAAGGATTCCTAGAAGATTAATACTTTTGTTTGCTCTGTAAAATCCATAGGCTATTATGGACCTTAATGTCTTTAATGAGTAGTTGTGTCGAAATAGAATATTATTCATTTTGAGGATAACATCATGCTTGATCCAAATCATAATTTCTATTTTATACATACATGCAATGTATCTGACTAGGTTTGGATTCTGTATATCATCTTAAGTTACGCATCTCAAATCGATGACGTCACTTTCCTATCATTTGATGTGTTACCAGTAGGTCTATGGCAGTCATATATGTAGTTTTGTAAGAAAGTACGATATACAATTTGCATAATGCGTATAATAATTTACACACATGTCATAGGACACAGGGAACTTACAGCTAATGATTTGATGAAATAACACAGAACTTGTTTAATTGCCATCCTAACCCGAAAAGGAGGGGGGGGGGCTACAGAACTCGCAATCATTTGATTTGACGAAGCAACACAGGACTTTCTTGATCATTACATTAACCAGAAAAATAGCTCTTTGCCCTTCTATTAATTGTTTTGTCGAGTTAATACGAGGCCTTATTGATCTCAAGCTCAGTCAGGGATAAGACTATGGGGTCTACTAGATCTGTCAACGCTGGACCTACAAAGCTTCTTAACCACAAGTTTGACCAGGAACAGGGCCAAAAGAACGTCTACCTCTAACCTCTATCAGTCACTGGTTCAAGCACGGTTTGGAACCGAAAATGATTTTGTCAGAAAGTTTGTAAGTTTGCTTCGCGAAAAGCCACTTGTCGCTTCCGGGTACATATCAACCGGTTCTTTTCCTCCACCATTATAAAATGGGCACCCAAAAATGTTGATTGTTATGTAAAACATAGGTTATACAAACACTATCATGCGTAGTAATGGAGAGAGTAGTTTTAATATCTCTGCAAAGTACAAAAAGAGTAATGCAAAGTTGTAAAAGACAATTATGCTCAGTGAAACAAGAGATTTAATAAATGTTCAAAAACTGATACATCATGGACGATTTAAATGAACAAAATGAACTTGTATATTTGTTGATTTGTTTATTGTTGTTTAACTCTCTTATCTTTTATTCTCTCAAGAATATTTCACTCATATGGAGATGTCACCAAATGCCGGTGAAGGGCTTAAAATTTTGGCCCATGCTCGGCGCATACAGCCATTGAGCAGTGAGGGTTCTTTAACGTGCCGACACCTACTGTGATACGGTACCTCCACTTTTTACTGTCTCAACCGAATGAACTTGTATATAATATCGCATAGACGTCAATTTAAATTAAAGTGTTATTTGGCATGCCACCCGTGGGCTTCAGGGGTAACATCTGGTGATAACTCATATCTTATTTATAAAATATATCGAACTTGATCAAGGTAACGTCTGTTTAGATTATTTCAGCGTCCGATAACATACACACGAGTTGAAAGATTGTGGATGACCGCAGTGATATGTGATCTGTATATAGACATCCAATCGTCTTCACTTTCATGAAACTGATATTAAGTAACCAAATACATGCTCAGAGAACCTGAGTACCTAGTTTACCATCCGTTGTTCTGTGTTTAACAAATTAAATTGTCAGACCGAGGTTCTTTGTAATGGAACTAGAATTTTGTTAGTCTTGATGAGAACATGTTATTTGAAGTATCGGTAGTTACTTTTACATTGTACATAAAGTACGACACCTGTAAAGCGTTTTGTTTTCTTTCGTTATTTTAATTATATTTGATCTATTTGATTTTAATTATCTTATATAATTACTGATTGTGCATGAAGACATTTTCAGAATTATGTTATTAAATGAAAATTGGTGTAATGGTTACTCAGGACCACAATTCCTGTGATTCCGGTGCAAGTCTGTTGAAAGGAATATGGCAAGGCACAAAACATGAAAAAAAAAAACATACAAATGAAGCTTTACTGGACACTGAAAGTGGAAATACATTACTATAATACTGAGGAAAACCCTAAGAAACGTAAGAAACAGTTCGTATAAAAGTCATAAACTCAATGGATTGAAAAGATACAAATAGCCCAAGATATTCTATGACAATTTGCCAATACGTTTACCATGGACATATGTTATATTATGAATAAATAACTACGTGTTTTAATGCTCTTTGAGGGTATAATGTTTAAATCTTTTGAATATTTTTCTTTCAAAACTAGTATTCTGTCCTTATAAACTGTGTCTGGACATTTATCACTTTATACTATATATACTATAATTATATATCTTTGCTTTTTACTTACCTGGGCGGGAGAAAAATACAAAGAGTTGAAGAGAAACGTTGATACATGATTCATAAGATGACAAGTAGATAAATGAAAAAACATGAAAATTAGTTAAAGGATAAAATACGTTGAACATATTGTTGCGGCTAGTGCTACATGCAAATATTTTATTTTCTTGACGTCACAGCTTTTGGTTATTTTTAAAGTATGTCATGCGCAAAACGAACTCGGTCACACAAATACATGCAGTATATGTTTTTATCTAAATGTCATGAAATTCCGTTCATATAACAAGGACCACGATGTCATCTCTCTGTCCATACTGCATTTATCTATATGTACGTTTTGCGCATTTTCCACTTTATAGCGAAAAAATGGAAAACATTGCATCTAGCGCTCGTACCAATCACAGCCTAGTGAGAGTAAAGCGACAACGGAAATAGACATCAAGTAAATATCATAATTCAAGAAGCTTTACTGTTCGTTTTAGATGGCAAAATCATGACCACTAATTAATGCAAATATGCGTCAAAGATTTAAAAGACAGGGATTATGATTTAATGGTACGAACCAGTGATTTAAACCAATAGATCAACCAATCACAGCCGAGGGCTAGTATAAACCATTCTCAGTGACTGACAAAAGTAACGGTACCATTTTCCATTGATGTAGCGCACATTCCATAATGAAATATAACTGGCATGTCACGTGTTCCTGAAATAAACCGGTCAAATGTTTCAAGATTTAAAACATTATTAATTAATTTACATATTGATTAGACAATGTATTACCTGTATTACCAAATTCCAACTGTTTTAATTTTTGCAATTTTAATATGTAACACGGTGGGAATTCGCTGTTTGAATTTAGAATTCGCTATTAAAACTGACTCAACTTGGTCTGATTACCGAGGTGTGTAAGGGTCTGGACTTATTCTGAACTTATTCAATACTTATTTAAAACATTTTAAGATATTTAATATTTACGTTTTTAATTTTGAGTTGGTTTCCTAATCAAGGTGGTCGTAAAGCGATGTTCTACTGTACTGTATCTATTCGTTCGTGGTTTATTTTTATCTTTTATAATCCCAGAAATGACCCTCAACAGGAAATGTATTTATAATAGTTACGTATACACGTGGATGTGTTTACAGTAAACACGTGTTATGTTGTTTCTATTGTTGTTTCATCGCAAGGCGATTGGTCAGTAATTGTTTATTAGGGGTAGCGGCGTTAAAAGCATGAAAATTGTGACCAGGTAATGTTACCTGAGTTATTAGTAAGAATATAAGGTATTCGAAGCTTCGCCGCCTTGTGCAACAGACGCATTGTTCCCCACCACCCGCCCGTTGTTTTTCACTATATTGTAATATTGTACATGATTTTAATTACCTTTTCATTTTTTGTAGAAAATGGTTTGAGTGTGATGTTTTACAAGACTTACGCAGATATTTATGTAATTTATATGTAATAAAGTCTGTTGCACTCGCACATGCAGCTTATCCTATTTATGTGTTGAGTTTATTTTATAAATAATTTATGTTCGGTTGAGACTGGCGAATTAGAACATTGCCGCTTGCAAGCAAACACTGGTCACGATACTGAATAAATGTAACGTATATCTCAAATTAACAGCTGACAACACACTATGTGGCATATTTACGGTTGGAAGAAATACTGGACGCAAAAATTGACCATGAAAAATGTCCAGTTGTAAAGTGAATCAATGGACCGTATGGTATTAATTCCAATATTAATGAACACCATAGTTTCGCTTGTAAATTAAGCTTTTAAAATTAACTAACCATTGATAGATAAAAAATATCAGTTTGAAAAATGAAGACATTTTTGGACAGGCTAAACTCGAGGATAAGCAGGGCGTGTGCTGGAAGAAGTTTCTTTATCATATAGATAATATCGTTTATATTAATTTTTCTCTTTCGGTGTCCTAAAATATAGATACATATCGACATTATCTTGTGGCTGTAATGGATGTATATCTTGTATATTATTTTTGTCAATGCAGAAAAAGCACCCATTGTCTACATTGGCTATATATAGAACCAAGTACAATTACTTGTTCAAACAAAAATTTAGATCTTACGAGAAAGACATTTTCTGGCTTCTAACCAACTCGTGTAACCTAAAAATATTCATTCTTGATCTCTTGTACTGGAATTTCTATGTGTACTTTATTCAATATTTCTGAAAATTTGGTGGAATTGGCTAATCCAGACATTTTCTAAATGACAGAATTAATTATTTTTATAGAATTTTGACAATAACCACGCGGCCACTTTCCTCTCGAGGGTACGATCGACCAGTTTAACTATCCACTGCAATAGAACGTGGTTTGCTGAAAAAAATCGAAGGACAGTGAAATCATGACGGGTTTGAGGCTGTTAATTTAAAAATGATGTACCATGCTTTTGAACTCAAATCATAGAGAAACTATGGAAATGTTATTAAATTGTTAAAGAAAATTTGAGATTGGGAACTGCAAGATAATAATAACAGTGAATTATTACGAATTTTACAAACTGTTTCAATATTTGTGTGTACATTTTAGTTGTTAATATCCATACTACATTAGTTCCTTTCAAGTTTGATTAACTGAACTGCGCGTTTTTTGAAATTTCGGGAAATATCTTTGTATAGTTTTATTATAGAATTTCTTTTCATGTTTATAAGCAACATTCACATAAGGGGTATATATCAGACAGACTATAGGTAAGAGACTTCGTGGTTCAAAGTAAGATGCTCTAACCATTCGAGGGGCCTCCGTGGCCGAGTGGTTAGATCATTGCGCTTTAAATCACAAGGCCTCTCACCTCTGGTTCGAATCCCGCTAGGGTCATTTCGAATTAAGTGGGAAAGTTTGCCAGTTTTCTTGCGGAAGGTCGGTGGTCTTTACCCCGGGTAACCGGGGTTTCTCCTCCACCAATAAAAACTGGACGCCATCATATGACTGAAAGATTGTTGAGTATGGCGTAAAACAAAAAATCAAGTCAAATCAAATCTAACCATTCGAACACGGATGTCCCCAAACACAAATGAAGATAAGATAATAAAAGTAGTAATGTTGATATGATGACTTTTGTAAATTCGACAAACCCAACGTTCCACATTTCATCTTCGTTTTTCATTCTTATTTGTCAACAAATAAAAAAAATGTGTACCTCTGATTTATTTCAAAACGCCGAATTTTCCGTTTTTATCCTTGCCATCAATACTAATCATGCAGTAATTAATCATTCCGGACCAATAGTAATCATTATAAAGGCGCAATATTAAACTCATAATATCAATAGAGCTTGTTATTAGTAGACCAGTGCGTTCTTTTTATCAGTTGTAACCAGAACACAAAACTAAAGACGATGAAGCCTAGGAATTTGAATTTTGAGTGGTGCTTTACGCCATACTCAAAACATTTTTGTCGGTTATTTGGTGACGTCCCGTTTTTATTGGTGGGAAAGACAGAACCTGGTTAATATTTACCTAGGGGGAGACTACTGGCCTTCCGCAAGTAAACTGGAACTATCTCACAAAAATCAGAATAGGTTCCAGCGGGGCTCGAACCTGCGCTGGTTCAAATCGTGAGACCATGGAGGACCATCTAGCCTTGGATATTTCATGATTTTATTTAGATAGCCAGGATCGGAATCAATGCAAATGTAACGCGGATGAATTGTAATATGTTGTTGCACTCAGGTGACCTATTGCCATTGGTTCCCGTCCAGCGTTATCTGGCGTCCATCGTGCGTTAACAATTGGACATTTTTTAACGTTTCCTTGAAAACTACAAAGTCAATTGTCTTCAAATTTGGTAAGACGTTGTTTTAAGATAGGAGGAACTTAAATTGTCAATATCATAATTGTTGCGCCTTTGATGCCCTAGGGGTGGGCATGAAACTGCAAAAAAATAGCAAAATCTTTTTAAAAAATCCTTAACTTCTGCACATCTTAAAGGAAAACTGAATGCATGGTTAGAAAGAGCATGAAACCCTCTACCAACAATCTCAAATTCTCACCCCCCCCCCCCGGGACAAGGTTTATGTCCCTAAGCCAGGACCAATTTTGCCACAAAGTATAAATGAACCTAATCTTATAAATTATTCTTCAATGCGTTGTGAAGAAAGATTGAATACATAGTTAGTTAAGACACTAAGCCCTTTACCAAAATTAGGAAATTCGTGTGCCTCGGAGCAAATGTTCTGCCCTTAGGGCAGGTCCAAAAATTCAGCACTAATGACACAAACCTTTCTGCATTTTTTGATAAAGTTATTAAAATACTTATTTGTTTTCTTTGAAGAAGAATTTCTTGGTGAATTGCATTCAACATATGATGTAATAGAACCCAAACCAAAATCACATCTGGTTATATGATATGGTTTAACTTACTATGCTTGAAACTTGTCAATATTGTATGATAGTTAAATCAATATATCCATCATCTGTTATGAAGTATAAAGAGCACATACTTGACACAATGATTTCTAAAGACCAAAAAATGGGCATACTCGGGTGACCGTTAAGGCCCACGTGCCTCTTGTTGGCTAATGAAATTAACAAATTCCATGAATAACTGTTTAGAGCTTCAATTCTTGGTATCTCTCGTTGATTTCTAGTAAAATTTCCACTTTTATTGATCAAATTAACTAATTGAATGGATCAGAAAGTTGACAGTCTATTTGCGGTAGTCTTTTTTTCAAAATTTTGAGACCAAATATTCTCCTTTTACGTTATAAGATGGCTGCCACCATAAAACCGAAAATTATTTTGCTTTGCCTAAAACACTACTAACTGCAAATCTAAGACAAAATATGATTTTGACAGTCTCAATTATATGATGCATTGCCAAGAAAGTACACAAAATTATAAACCGAACATATATCAGCGAAAGGCAGTTAATGAATATGATGTCACACCATTTGCTGTGAATACATCAAATGAGGAAGTGCTCGTCGCTACTGATTGGCTGGAGTAAGCAAGGTGGCACAGCCCGGATACCTACTATGGGAGGTAAACAGGTCACAAATCAAGGCGTATAGCTAGGCCTTTTAGCTTTTTTTCTTAGCTTTTTACCTATCTAGACAACACAACATGTGACTAGTACAAACATACATCAAACATTTGATTGACAAGCAAGTCGGATGTATTCAAAGTTGAGGATATCAAGTGTAGATGAAATTAATTACTCACCTTCGTTTATTGGTTGCCCTAGCTTATATAGTGTTCGAACAACATGATCACTTCCCTAGTGCATGGATCTGCACACCCAAATGATAAGTCAACTTATTTTTCGGAAATTTGAAATTCTATATGAGCAGAACCAGATTAAATTTTCTGGATCCGATATTGATGAACACATTGCTAAAATGTTTGAAAACCAAATCAAACCCTATTGTGTCAAAAATAAAGCCAGTAAAAGGAAAAGTTGATTTGATTTAATGTAGTGATTTGGGATACCGTTTTGCTCCACCATGACACATGGTCCCACCTCTTGATTTTCATAGTTTCGTGTTTGTCCATTATTCATCAGATCAGATGTATCCCGGACAGCTGAAGATTTACAGTTTTACATTTGACTGTCTGCATGGCCATTCTATTAAATTTCATGTTTTTTTAGTATATTGTTTCTACTGTGCGAGGCGTACTATGAATGATATGTCAAAACACGTGTACATATCATTATATAGGTCTATACATCCACCTGAGCTCCAGTACCTTTATATTTACCTGTATATACAACTTATATTTACCACAAGTTTTCATCCCGTTACCTACCAAAATCTAGACGTTGTCGTCAGACAGGAAGTTTATCGATAGCTAATGGGTAGACGTTTCTTGTTCCCCCGAGGGTACACAATCAGAGCTACGCAGAGCACTTTCTGACTGAGAAGTACAGGTAATTGGTTCTTATAACCGAGATGTACAGTGATATACCTACCACAGGTAATGTACTACAGTTTAGACAACATGTTAGCTCTGTTGACATTTGCTAAACTAAATGTCAATGGATTGCACAATATTTACTGTTAAATAAGGAGTTCAAATCTAAAATTCTACGGAATCTTGTTTATGCGAGGAGCTTAGTCGGACCGTCAACTCATTTTCCAAAGAAAGTTGTTTAGCTGCAAACACGAGAAATCTGTCTCGTTTATATTCATCAGCGACTAATATAAGTTTTGAGTGAACCCCCACATCCATTGATTTCGGAATATCGATAAATAAATAACAAGTAAATTATGTATTGTTTATTATTGATAAAATAGATAATATTAATCGATAATCAATAAATAAAACACTGATTATAAAACTCCATGCAAACAGAGATACATAGCAAGATCCAGCAAATGTTCTATCAAACCTTTATCTATACTCCTCACCAAGATACTGACAGCGGTTAAGGAGAAACTTCAGCAATACTGTATAGTTGCTTATTCCAGAAGCGGTGTAAATCAGATGTGGATACTAAACACATTGCAAATGACTTTTAGAATTTTCCAAGACACACATTTTTTCATAAATAATAGTATTATAGCGTACGACTTTTGTACTCTCTATACAGCAATTCTATATGAACAATTCAAAGACTTTTTGGCATCATCGATTTTGGTTATTATAGTACTTATTTCGTACTACACAATTCTGATTCAATGCATAAATATACTGAAGTGGATATAAAATATGATGAAATATTTAAAATAGACTATATGTTTGGTGTTTGGAGACCAGATCTTAAAACAAGCCACCGTCATTCCCATGGGAACAAATTGTGTCCTCTTTTTGACTGGCATTTTCCTTTCTTTAATATATGAAGATACTTTTTTAGAAGCTTCTGAATCAAAAGAAGAAAAAGCTAGCGGCTTTCTCATTATTAGCTTTTAACATTTTATTACGTTTAGGAATACCCCTTTTCGAACTGCATATGGTGTTTGTCTTTTAGATTATCCATGCCAGACCGTGTTCAGCATATGACCATTTCATGTACAGAAGCAGACTACTTACCGATTAATTGTTGTCAGAAGGCTATCAGGAATCGCGTTAGATGTCAACATTAAATTTTACGGTCAGCATAACGACACTGATTGCAATTACTATGTTTCGTTAAACGAAATAATGAGTTACCTCTTCGATAACGCTTGTTGAATCGTCTGTACCAGTTGTGACCAGGATTCATCATTTTGTTCATGATTTTGAAAAAGGACTGCGGTTGTGAGAGATCAACAGGGGATGCCTACCCCAATGACACCTGTTGCCATTTGAGGGTTTTCAGAGGTCCATATTTTTCAAATTTTCAACCAAATTCTGTAATGTTCCCTGAATCCCCATGGGTAGTAAAACTGTGATTTCTTTTATATTGTAACTTCAGAATCAGTAATTTACGTGTTGTAAGATCAACATGTATTAAAGTGAACGTGTACAAAAATATTGACAACACACACACACACACACACACACACACACACACACACACACACACACACATACATATATATATATATATATATATATATATATATATATATATATATATATATATATATATATAATAACAGAACAAAGATGATGTTTTAATTGTTTTTAAATAGAGAACACACCATTTCCGTGTTTCTGAAAGTATGTGAAATGAAATATGTGTCGAGTTACACGATCCTTGCACCTTGTCCGTCACTCAGAACCGTTCATCTTTTGTCGGACTACGTTAGCGACTTGCAATAAATAATAAGCCGTATGTTTACTATTTATCACTCTTTTTATATGTGCTGTTTATCTCTTTCATTCTTAAATGTTTGATAATGAAGAAAAATAAATAAAATTCATATTATATTTGACTGTTATTTCATTAGTTAATTATAATAGTTAATTACCTTTACTGTATACAGTTGGAGTTTATCAAGTTTATCAAGGTATATTTATTTTATTAATGTTTCGATTTTTCACCCGCAATTTAAAAAAACCGGTTTTATCAACAATGAGATTCCAGCACCTTTCTTTCGGCCATAACTGGAAATTGTGGAAATGTGCACCGGTTGAGTTTTCTGGAAATAGATAGGGTCAAAATTACATATATCGCAAGCCTAAAAAATAAAGAAAGGAAACAAAATCGTAAAAAAAGTAGAAACAAAAGTAAAACGAAACCAAGTTCGCGAATCTGAGGTGCTGTCATGTTGTAAATTTGTATTTACACCCACCCTTTAAATTCAAAATTTAGAACATGACAGTTCGTTATTTGGGATTTCTTGCCCGGATTACCGTTATGATTCTGCATTTATTCGACCCTTTTCGATTGTGTTCCTCAGATATTTTTCCTATTTTCATATTTACCATCGCAACATACATGGAATAAACTTATGTTTTGCACATTAATGGTAAAGAAACCCAAGAGACTCTTAAAATTTAACACAGTGGCTTATTTAGTTGAACGCCAATTGCTGAAATGTAGCAGGCAGAAAAAATGTGTTGATAGAATCGAACACTAACAGGGCGCTCTTACAAACTGCGCTATTGAGGTTTTCTATATATTTCCGAAACCGGAAACAATGTTGAGTATTTTCAAGAATCACGTGATGACGATAATAAAAGCAGGATTACAACGGTATACCTGGGCTAACTCGAAAAATCCCTATTGAATGACGTATTGAAAATCTACTGATGGATTAAAGAACTAAAGTAGTAGAATATGCGCAGATTACCACAATCCACAACTATCCACGGCAGTGTTATACTATGACCAGATCTATAAATAATATATATATGTGTGCTGTTGAGTATTACAGGTATGTTTTTGACAAAATCCGTTAGAGTTTAGTATTATAGTTGGGTGCTGTTGATGTCCGTTAGAGTTTAGTATTATAGTTGTGTGCTGTTGATGTCCGTTAGAGTTTAGTATTATAGTAGTGTGCTGTTGATGTCCGTTAGAGTTTAGTATTATAGGTGTGTGCTGTTGATGTCCGTTAGAGTTTTGTATTATAGTGTGTTATGTCCGTTAGAGTTGAGTATTACAGGTATGTTTTTGACGATGTCCGTTAGAGTTTAGTATTATAGTTGGGTGCTGTTGATGTCCGTTAGAGTTTAGTATTATAGTTGTGTGCTGTTGATGTCCGTTAGAGTTTAGTATTATAGTAGTGTGCTGTTGATGTCCGTTAGAGTTTAGATGTCCGTTGAGAGTTAGAGTTTTGTATTATAGTGTGTTGTGATGTCCGTTAGATGAGTACCGTTTTTGACGATGTCCGTTGAGTTTAGTATTATAGTTGTATGCTGTTGATTTTAGACGTATTATAGTTGTGCCGTCCGTTAGAGTTTAGTTTACAGTATGTTTTTGACGATGTCCGTTAGAGTTGTATTACAGTAGTGTGCTGTTGATGTCCGTTAGTTGAGTATTACAGGTATGTTTTTGAGATGTGTTAGAGCTGTATTTGATGTGCTGTCGATGTCCGTTAGAGTTGAGTATTACAGGTATGTTTTTGACGATGTCCGTTAGAGTTTAGTATTATAGTTGTGTGCTGTTGATGTCCGTTAGAGTTGAGTATTACAGGTATGTTTTTGACGATGTCCGTTAGAGTTTAGTATTACAGTAGTGTGCTGTTGATGTCCGTTAGAGTTGAGTATTACAGGTATGTTTTTGACGATGTCCGTTAGAGTTTAGTATTATAGTTGTGTGCTGTTGATGTCCGTTAGAGTTGAGTATTACAGGTATGTTTTTGACGATGTCCGTTAGAGTTTTGTATTATAGTTGTTGTCGATGTCCGTTAGAGTTTAGTAGGTGTGCTGTTGATGTCCGTTAGAGTTTTGTATTATAGTAGTGTGATGTCCGTTAGAGTTTAGTATTATAGGTGTTTGCTGTTGATGTCCGTTAGAGTTTTGTATTATAGTGTGTTGTTGATGTCCGTTAGAGTTTAGTATTACAGGTATGTTTTTGACGATGTCCGTTAGAGTTTAGTATTACAGTAGTGTGCTGTTGATGTCCGTTAGAGTTTAGTATTATAGGTGTGTGCTGTTGATGTCTGCGAAAGTCAACACTGTGGATGCGTGCAACCGTTATGTATCTTTTAATGTTAAATGGTGGACTTAGATGACAACATAATTATTTTATCATATCATCGCTTTAGCCACGTGAAACATTTGGATCACAGTACAAAAACAGCTGACAACCTCATCAATAGGTCTTCTGTTACATGCGGTAAGTTTTACATGTAAACGATTTGATAAAACGGTCAATTATTTACAATAAACTGGCTTTCAAGTTTGTTTCATTTACATAATTTTATTATAAAATTTAAATTCAAAACAGGTTGAACTTATTAATATGTATGAGTACATATTAATCAGATGCAAATTAATAGTTGACAGAAAAAACTGTTATATTTGTTTTACGACTTGGTGCTCGCCGGGTGTTCTACCGCGGTTGTTATTGTATCAAATGCCACTTAGAACGTTTAACTCTGAATTTATTAAAATTAAATGCTACAAAATTAATATAAATATGTATATCAAATGTTTGTCAAAAGAATTTGGCGTACCATATTGCGGTAACACGATGTATCTTTTTGTCTGCCAATATCTGTTACAATTTCTGGTTATCTCAGTTGCGTATACGACCATTGGTTCTGACATAGCACGTGGATACTTATAAAGGATGATTACTGCCCTCCTGTGGTAACTCCCATGGGACTATCCAATAAAAATGTTCCAAAACCCGAATTATACTTTGAAGTACACATGCACTTAGATCTGCACTATCATGAAATAGGGTGTAATTTTTGCATAAACAAAAACTCACACAACTTCAATTTGCATTAAAAGAATAGATGCATAAGCTCCAAAGTATATATTTAAAATAATACAGTACATGTGCAACATGTTTTATCTGCATTATCACGTTTCAAAACAAAGACGCGTATAACAATATACCAAAATATCCATGACATTGATATTTAGATTATAAAACTTTTAAAGCCCATATAACACATATACGACAAGATTGCAATAGGTTTCATTCAAAATTATCAAATAAAGAACTAGACATGTCAGACTTGCAATTTGTTTATAAGATCATAACAATTACAGCTGGACGTGGATCTGGCAGCCTTGTAATGTTTACAATCATCGGATGCGTCTATAAACTGGACGCGTCTCTTTATAGGACATAATGCATACTATAGCTTGTCTACTCACGTCATTACGTTTAACATTACACTAGATGATCGGACAGACAAAAGTGATCGATGTAAGTAGGATATTGGTGGGGAAACATACTTAGTAGTTCATTCAATTCTTCTAATTATGCTGACAACTTTGAAATTTCGATATGTTAAACAGATTCCGTTTCAGAAAGTTCACTTTTGAACAGTATTACACGGAAATTATATTCCCTTTTTTACTGTATAAGAGAAACTGCGACCTTTCAGGTTTAATTAGTAATGATAAGATTAATCACGTAGTACATGGAGTGGTCGACCCTTGTGTCTTTTATATCAACGTTCTTTAAACACGTATCAACAGCTCTTACCCTTAACACTTAATACAAGAAAACGCATCACCGTTGGCTCTGACAAATTGTAATGCTAAATGCCCACAACAAGTAACTTTTAAATAATAATTGTCTTTGTACAGAGTATCTTAGTTAATATCTTTTTGTTGTCGTGATGGATGTATTTAGGGAGAAAATGTAACGTAACGATATAAAAAATCGGCAGCAAGTTTTATGACATGTCTTATGTTATAGCACTATTTTACTTCCGACGTACGCCGAGCGCTTTAATTCGGCGGTGGCGTGGTCTCGTGACAAGACACAGATTTTAAAGAACGTGCAAATATGAACATTTATTTTGGTTTAAAGTAATTAACACTTTCTTTTTTCGAGGCAGGTGTATTCTTTGCGCCCTTCCAGATGTTATGTCAAGTGTAGATTCAGTTAAAGACAAGGCGTACTACCCGCTGATCACCTACAAGCTGTTTAAACTTAACTACAACATTATTTACAAAACAATAATTTATCATTTAAAATTTGACATACAATAATCCATAAAAAAAACATCAGGTACTTCGTTTTAGCCTCCTAACCCACCCTTTTCAAATTTTAAGATCCGCTTTCAATAACCGTAACTTGTATCCGGTTTTAGCTAGTTTACACTGCAGACGACAGGATCGCATGCACTCCGAGGAATGTCTTGACATGTGGTGTGGTGTGATCCAGTGTCTGATAAACACACGATATGATATCACTGTACGGAAAATTCTTATACTACTCTGACATTTTCATCTTATAACGTTCTCCTCCTCAACATCGCCTGCTCCTTCCAACGTGGACAATAGCAATTGTAGCTCCAAGAGAATACCTATCGTCCATCAGCACGCGACCTACATTATTTACGCTAAATATATATATATATATATATATATATATATATATATATATATATATATATATATATATATATATAAATTGCAATTTAAAACATTTTAATTTTAATAGATTATATTTTGACCACAAAATTGACTTCGTTTGTTCGCTCTCTAAGCGCATTTGATTGAGTATTTAGGTGATGTTTATGAGATGAAAATCGACTCATAAAGCGATATGTAAATTTGGATATAAATGGTATTTGTATAAAATCAAGTAACTGTCTGCTGCATCTAATTGACGATTTAACCATGTGTGTCAATAAGTTTTATCAATCCCTATAACCATCTCTGCTGCGATCACGAGACACCAGGTTCGATGTTCCGATCATTTCTGATTCGTTGCACACGCTTTGTTTAATCGCTTGTATAAGAAAACATGTTACAATATCCTCTCATGGTTAGCCAAATCAAAGTATAGTATTACGTGCATTGCCAAAATGTTATCCTTTTATGGTGGATTGTTCTTAATAGACTAATTATCACAAGATTTATCAATAAAATTGAAGACATAAATAATTAAAAAATAATTATAATGAGTAAGTGAATTATAACACGAAAAGTACAGCGAGTTTAATAATGATGGTAATTAGTAATAAATAAAAATGATGATAATGCTTATAACAAATGATAATGGTGATGATGGTGATGATGATAATGAACATTATTTTATAATAGCATTATTCTTTTATTTAAGATTATTATCATTATTATATTTATATTTGTTATAATAATAATAATAATAATAATAATAATAACAATCATTATTATTATTATTATTATTATTATTATAGAGATAGATAGATAGATAGATAGATAGATAGATAGATAGATAGATAGATAGGTAGGTAGGTAGATAGGTAGGTAGATAGATAGATAGATAGATAGATAGATAGATAGATACCATTGATGAATTATTACGTTCACATAGTGTATGTTGCTTTAAAAATAGCCATAAGCTTCCTTTTAAACTTTAGAGCAAGAAAAGAGATACTTTGACACATCCTGCTTCTATCTAGTCGATTCATTTTTCTTTTATTAACGATCACCTGAAAGAAGGATAGAAATAAAATGAGAAAGTTTATGATGCGTGACACCTGTATGATACATATAAGTGCGACTTAGAGGTTACTGCACATGGCCAATGGCAGATGCAAGGTGATTCACAACCTGATAATCTATACAACATTATATGAATAGTGAAGTGCAAGCTCTTTAATATATATTTCTATATCGTGTTTTTCTGTGTTATAATGTGTGTATTTCTGCATTTTGCAGGCTGATATAGTTAGATCATTTAAAATAAATCACGAGTTTTAAAATTGTTATACTTCTTGAACCAATCAGAATAAGAATTCGGGAAATTAACTGGAGTAAATTTTGATAATTTTATTAGTCTACTGATATTCACTTCCGTTGAACCTATTCGTCGTGCAAGGTCGTGTACAGGATATAGTATACATATATTTTGTTGTATTTCGCGGCATTTTAAGGACAATTTTCATAGCATGATAAAACATATTATGTAATGTTATATAATATTATCAATTTGCATATACTTCATTCACTCTAAAATGTATCATGTATATTTTCTAATGATTCATATACATGAGTTTGCGGTAGATCGCAGTGTTTCGTACTTGGACATTTTACTTGCTCTGGATACATCTTGGTCATTTGATTTGGCCTTGTATGATACCACTAAATGTTTTAGCCATTTAACTCTGTTTTAAAGCGATATGAGATGTCGTAGGTGCAAAAATGTACATGCCCATTTTATATAATATTTTATCTCATATATATCCCAAAGAGACCATCTGTTAGTTAGAATAACAAATGCATGTGTATAATTGCAACAATCTTGCCAGACGCAACCCGTAATATCAGTTATCTTTTGTCCGCCATTACCTTGAACATTGAAAATTAACTTTCGGTAATTATTTACGAAGAGTACCGAGTGTCCAATAAACACGTGTTATTTGCATTTCATATATATTTTATTCTTATTACCCTTTGTGTTCATTTTTGTACATCATCATTTCTTACCTAAATCAGGCAAACTTGGTCTTTTTCCTCGTTTCAAAATATTTGTTTCTGAAATTGTCCACGTGCTGGGTATATCGGGTGATCTCGACCCATTTATAACTCGTCCCATCGCAATCTCGGCTTTATCATTCTTGACACATATGACCATGAACTGCCAAACTCCACCGGACATAGCGACACGATTGTAAAACATGAGGTACGCATACTTTTCAAAGTTATATTGCTTTGATTTTGTCAATGTCAGCATTCAGGGTAACATTAAAGATCGGAAAACTTTCTTTTAGTGACCTGATATATTCATATATTCATTCGATTTTCTTCAGGTATTTAAAATAGCGTTGAAAAACATATATTTTACATAATACATGCACTTTCCAATAAAAATCACGTCCTGTATTTTAAAAGTAAAACAAAACGCATAAAAATCAGCAGACTTTAACATAATCAGAGCGCGTAAAGGACCGAGACCCCCCCTGACCGAATTACAAAGTACATTTGATATGGCAAAAGAGTTTATCTGAAAGGTCATTGCATACGGAAATACAGCTGAATTTTTTAAGGTACGGGAAAACTTAAATTCTAATAAAACAAATAACTTTTACAATCTTTTATAACGTTTCACGTGTTTTATAATGTATTTGAACACACATTTTATCATATTTTCGACTATATGCCAGGAGACAAAAATAATCACTGTGACAGCTTATATTGCTTTAAATTAGAGCTCAACTAATGAAATATCATCGACAGAGACCGTCGTTTTGATTTGGGGGGGGGGGGGAGTGTTTTGTTTTTTGTTGTTGTTGTTTTTTATTATTAAATAACTTTTTCCGAAACTGCAACTTTGGTATTATGTTTCTATGCGCCAACGACATCAAATTGACAACCACGCTATAAAACAACCACGCTTTACAACAACCAAGATAGTTTAGGATTTACACATTTAACCAAAAATATCCTTTAATCCTGGGTTTCTAGTCTCCAAATATACATTTTTGAGACTGCTTTACAAACGATCATTTCATATACACCGAAAAAGTCCAAACTGATAGGTTTTTGTCACGGTAGTAGGATAATCCTTTTTAAAAATCAACATTTCGCAGTCATTGTTAGTCAATATTATAAACATAAGACCCAAGTTATAATGCTCAAGACGATATCGTTTCTGTCAATTAGACTTCATCAGTTGAGCTCCAATTTGAAAAGTATGTGTACTTTATAAAGATAAAGTGGTATCATACAAGGCCGAAAAATATCTCTGAAAGTATAGCCGGAATCCGTCTAAAAGTAACCACTGTAAAAAAATGACTCCCTTACATTTAGAAATTTTCGAATTTAAATGGTGTTAACAGTGCCAAATATTACTTAAGTATTAGATGAACAACTGGTACCGAAATACCAGGTACTAGGTTTATGTATACCCTCAGGGACTCAAACGGTCCACCAGCAATGGCAACGACCTAGTGGTTATAAATATTATAAACATAAGACCCACGTTATAATGCTCAAGACGATATAGTTTCTGTCAATTAGACTTCATCAATTGAGCTCCAATTTGAAAAGTATGTGTATTTTCTAAAGATAAAATGGTATCATACAAGGCCAAATAATATCTCTAAAAGTATAGCCGAAATCCGTCTAAGAGTAACCACTGTAAAAAAATGACTCAATATTAGATTTGTTCTCAAAATTATCTTGTTGGATGGACATCCTTGCTCTTACAAATTGGAAGCTGTGATTTTTATGTTGTGTGGAAAATGTGTTTTATCTGAGTCCAAGGTTGTAGACCATTGCTGGTATTGTAAATCACAGACTCAAGGAAGGACGACACTTTATAGACGCTACGTAGCTGATGATGTCTTATTGACAGAAACGATCGTCTTTAGTATTTCATTTTAACTTTTTAAACAAATGACTGTGATATATTGTTTTCTACAACCAATGGGTCATTGGCACTACTAGTGGACTGATTCCGTCTCTGAGGGTATACATAAATCCAGTAACTGGTATTTAAAAATCCAAGATAGTTATCTTTTACCGTGGTTACTCAAAGACAGATTAGAATATACTTTAAAATTTTACGAGTAGTATTTGGTCTTGTAATATGAAGGAAGTATCGATTGATAATCGAAACAAATCCATTAGAACATGACGAATTAGATGTGTAAATGGTCTCAACATGAAGAACAATTGCGAATCTCAAACGGGATAGGACCAGGTGTCCGGAAGAAGTCAGCGTCATCTGCTGCCATGCCACACCCGTCACAAATGTTCCATTGAAACCTTTCTTGTTCGATGAACGGGTCAAATTCGATGAAAAGGTCAAGTTTGGTGAAAAAGGCCATGTTCAGTGAAAAGGACGATTGACGAAAGGGAGTAACTATTTGTGGTCGTGCTCCAGAATACTATCTAATATTCCTCAGAGGGGGACTTCATATTGTTTAACAAGATCCCCGTATCGACCATAAAAGTTCTTAAAAGACGATTTCAAGCGTTCAACAACGTAACCTTGTGTAAGTGGTTCATTGACGAGTCGTTTCGCTATCAGAATAAAACATTCACAAGAAGAGCATGCCCTGGCATAACCTATAAGCTGTGAAATGAAAACGTCATAGGCAGGAAAAGACGGAATATTACTATTTAGAAACGGGAAGTTCCTGATATGGAAATTGAAATCGTCGGATTTGTCATAAAATGAGGTATACAGTTAACTGTCCTTTCCAATCTGTGAAAAAAACAACGCAATCTTCCTGCTCACGAAGTAAATGCACATATCGAGAATCAAAATAAGTGTATGCTTTGCTTCCAATCACGTTGTCAAGTACCGTTTATATGAATTCAGTATTTAGCATAATAATCATTATTCACATTTAACTAATTAACCATTCATTCATTTATTTATTGAATTATTTTAGATATATTTATTTATATATATGCCTATCTATTTATATAGTTTTACTATTGTAATTTGCTTACTTTTAAATTGAAGATAAATTCAAAAATGAGCACATGACAGTAGTCATGTGCTCACTTTTGAATGTATCTTCAATTTAAAAGTAAGCAAATGACACTATTATTAGTAGTAATACTAGTTAAGTTTTATTCATTCATTCGTTAACACTTTCATTTATTTATTTAATTATTTATTTATTTATCGATCTATCTATCTATCTATCTATCTATTTATCTATTTATCTATCTATCTATCTATCTATCTATCTATCTATCTATCTATCTATCTATACATTGTATATTTCTTTTCTCTTTCTATATTTATTTTTTTATCAACGTATCTATCTGTTGATATATTTTTATAGTTAGCAGTATCATTAGTAGTAGTGGTAGTATAACTGTTGTTCGTATTACAGATTTCAAATATTTGTCTCGTTGGTATTTTTTTTAATTAATCCATTTTGGCTGAACCAGTGTATCCCACTGCGCATGTTTGTCATGTTTAATCTATCGTTTATATCTACATTACGGTTATAAAACAATAATATGTCACCAGTGTCCTTTTTGAATACCCCCATAACTTATATTGCCTAATGCTTTGATCAGATAATCCTGCTTATCGAAGCAGTAACAGTAATTCTCTTTGTGTTCTGTGTAGTAAATTGATATAATTATAATCACTGCCATGTTTCCCTTTACTTAAGTCAATAACCATTATATCCTCGTCCTCTTCTTCCATTTAACATCTTCAGTCAGTCCGGATTCGAACTCAAACTGGTTATGTGAAGAAGTTTGCCGGTTTAATTGCGGAAAGCCCATACACTTGTAGCCCGCCTTTTGTGGACATGAATCATCAAAATGGTGTCGCGGTATCAGTATTACGCTCTTTTGATGTGCCTACAGGCGATACTGATTTTGAGCTGCCATATGGAATGGAATGTACCCACGCATACGCAGTAAAACCAATTATTTAAAGATAAGAAAACCTTATTGCCTTGTCCCCTTTCATAGATTTTCTCAGTGTAAGCAAATGTAATAAGAATAACGAAAGGGAAGGGAAAGCTGGGATTAATCGTTAGTGTATGGAGAGGATTAGAATAATTATAGTTTATTTACGTTGATTTTGGGCCTGTTTATACAAACAGAGGTATAACAGGATCCAGCATATGTTCCAACAAGTCTTTATCTATTATAATAGTCCTTACCAAAATAATGACAGAAGGTAAGATGAAACTTCATCAAGACTGTACAGTTACTTGTTTCAGAGGCTATGTAAAACAGGAGTGGATATGGGAAAATTCCAAACAACTTTTAGAAACTTTAAAGACACATCATTTTCTTAAATTCATAAGAACATATCATAGGAGTTTCCTACTCTTTGTACAGCAATTTCGAATTAAAAATGAAAAGATACACTTTTTGGCATCACTAACTGCATCACTGGTTATCATGATATTTACTTCATTCAACATATCTGATTCAACACATAAATATACTGAAGTGGATATAAATAGATCCTAACTCGGCATTAACACCTGATGCCACATCTGAATTTGTCCAAAGTTCACTACATTTATATATTGTCGTTTGAATCCCAGACGATTAATACTATTTATACCAAATAGACAAAATGTCAACTTCATTCACATCTCTGGTCACTGAGGGCTCGTTCTCAATCATAACGTGAAACTATGATGTGAAAAAAGTTGTTTGTTTACATTCAGAAAGGCTAGTGGTTTTTCCTGGATACATTGTTCAAAGGCTTTCCTCACCACCATTAAAATGATTGGCGCTGTACCACTGAAGAATTACTGAGAGTGATAAAAAGGATTGATGAAACTGAAACTTCTTTTTTCTAATTCTCCGTTTTGCCTTTTCACGTTCAATAGTATTGGTGATGGTATCATCAATAGAAGAAGATGTAGAATGTTAAAGGTGAAAGAGAATAACTGTCATTGAAATAAAGCGTAACGGGTGTAGATATGAAGAAAAGAAATATAAATAGCCATAATTAGTTGATAAAGTTGTAGCTTTGATAAGCACCGATAGAAAGTAAACGCGAAACGATACGCCACGCTAAACATGCAGAAATAAAGGGATGCAGTCGATTTGCGTTCGTAATAGATTCAAGGTCGGAAAAGTCTAGCGCTGAGGCACATGTACAATTATATATCTTTTTTTTTTTTATTTATGATCATATTTTATGTATTTTCTTGTTATTCTTGTAATCAAATTTAAAATGATTCTATTTTACGATGTAACTGCATTGTTATATTGATTTTTGTATTTATCTCTACGACAGTATTTTTTAGCCTTATCAAATAATCGGGTGAATATGATGTTTCACAGCCCTGTCAAACAGAGTTGATGTAGTGGGAACGTTTGCCAGTTTACTTGTCGGGTATCTTTTCCAGGTACATGATCACATAGTCTTCTCCTTTATCATAATAGCTGTTTTTTGTTTTGTTTGATTGTTTGAATAGTATTCTACGCCACACTCAACAATTTTCAATTATATGGAGGCAATCATTATTTATTGGTGGAGGAGGGATTCTGGTAAAACTGTACCTGGGTAAATACCACGGGCTTTTCGCAAGTAAAATGGAAACATTTCTCACAATATCAGCTCGAGCCTGTGCTAACTAGAGGAGAGAGACAACTAGGTTTAAAACGCAATGCTTTGACCATTTGATTAGCCACGGAGACCCCCTATAACCACATGATTTACCACGGAACCCCCTATAACCACGTGATTAACCACGAAGACCCCCTATAACTGGTCGTCACAAAATAACAGAAAATCCTATGGTTATGATGTAAAACGTTACACGTATACCATGGGACCAGTCAACGGAATCTCGACATTGAAATGCATCAATTTTCCAATCTTGATACTTACTATCCATCCACAGTTACGCATTTATCTTGGGTTTTCATTCTGGCGACAAAGTTAAAAAAAATCTATATAAGGGTTGTACCGCACATTGGTAGTTCCAATACGTCTTTACCTCTGACATTGATAATAGTTTCCTTCATGTCATCATTGCAAAATTCTCAGAAAGCGAGTTGCAGTTCCATCTATTGCCGTACCATTAATGAACGACTAAGAGCAATTCCCAATATTTACCAATAGGTGTCAGTATGTGTTGGTAAGTGAGCTTCCGGTTTATCGTAACAGACGCTTGTATCTGTGTTTAGCGCTTAGATCCCAATCTAGTGCAGAAAGGTAAAAGGCATTTTTCCTTCTGATAATAATGGCATTAGTTGTTGTACTTACAGCATGATAGAATATGATAATAAACAATGGCTTAAAATAAAACATTTGTATATAGAGAAGTCAGAATCATTTTTTGTATATATTTGAGTAGTGTTTTGTTTCAAATAAGATAAAGGATGATTATACATTCTTGAACACCTTTTATTTTGGATGTTAAATACTAATTGTATGTTATAAAGCACACGCGCACACAGACACACAGACACACACACACACACACACACGCACACACACACAGTATGCAGTACTTTGTTGGAAATAGTAAACAGATTGCAGAATAAAGTATGATAGACAATACCGACAGCACCAATATATAATGCTGTTATATTTTTTTCAACGAAACAACGTAGAGTAGATAATGATTATGATGCATGTTTTCATGTTTATGTCAGGTAAATAAAATTTCTAAATTACGAGCCAACCGTAATAAGATAAATGCACATTTGTTATGCCATGAACTCGCGTGTAACTGGTATATATCATGGCCGCTGCTGACAAATACGACATATACAACCTTGGAGAACTTTATCACGTAAAACAAAGAAGTCTTTTTTTCATAGTTTACTCTGATCACACATCCATTATGAAAACAAGTTTATTTTGCGTGAAGTAAATTTCTGTTTTTTTAATATCTGGAGTAGCGGCATATATATGTAATGTATAACATATATAAACATCATTAATATAAACCCTAAGTAAACTTTGTAAATCAATACATAATATATACACACACAAACTGTCCCTCTACAGAAAAGGATAGTAGTTGTAATCAGTCCTCTAATTGGTAATAACAGTTTGACATAAGTTTATATCGCACTGTCGAGCAGCTTTTGTTAACACACTCCGGCGTAAACTCCTGTAAGGTACGCATCTAGTTGTATTCGGTGATTACGTTTGTGTCACTATATACTGAATTATTTGATCAAATTTGGCTTGCAAATGAGAATATTTTCTTTCGATGTTTGCATAGAATCTCCATTAGAAATTAAAGTATACACACAGTCAAGGAGACTGCATCTCTTTCATTTATAAACTCCTCAGGAAGAAGGCATTGATCACTTCCAACGTATAAAATATTAAAGTTGCATGACAAGGAAGAAACCCTACTTCATTACAATTGCTAATGGGAGATCTGAATTGCACTCACAAAATTTTTGCATATTTCTGAATGTTAACACAGTGAAGACGCACTTCTTCAGCCAGATTAAGCACTGGTGACTGAGGAGGAGACTTCTGATAGTTTTTACTTCGAAATATATTTTATTTTGTTTTGGAAGATTATTGAAAGTTGTTACTACATATGGTAGCGAGTGGTGTGTCACGTAAATGAACTAAGGATGGGTGTCTTGTGTGCTAGGAAAATGTGAGAACATAAAGAGTGAAAACCCTCGATATTTATTTTCTGTATTTGTGAGAAGGAGCTGTGGTGATGGAAAATGTGATTATAATGTGAATTCAGTTAAAACATCGGAGTGGTCACAATTTAAGGAATGGTGGTTCACAGCGCAATGGACATGACTTCTTTTAACCCGGATTGGTATATACAGAACATATTCATTAACCCCTTCCTGTAGGTAAGACACTTTTTTAGTTATCTGCACGCCCGTAAAAGTCATTTCTGAAATCTTTTTTATCACCACGTGGTACTTATTTTGATGGCGATGTTTCAGTACGGCGTAACAGGAGTGTCAGGACGTCGCTTGTTCGATATGGACGTACTTTTACACAGCCAAATAGTGCGCATGCGTTGACAACCTATAATATATAACCGATGATGAATGTACAGTCTTTCACATGGCAAAATTTTATCATTTTAAAATATACTACATCAAAACCTGCAAAATTATTTAAAATGTTTAAGTCACTAACTGTGATTATCGTTTTAATCATAATCTTTGTGGTTTAAAAGAGGATGGCGAAAACTTTAGATAGGTGTCCAAATTTTAGTTTTTCGTCTATTTATAGCCATACAGACATGTATGAATTTGATATCTTGGGAAGTAAACAAAACAGGTAATATCCAAGATCATCGGGGGAAACGTCATCCATCATAACATTCTTTGTGGTAAAGTAAAAACTGAGATCGTTCTGCAGTGATATAAGATTGTATCTTTCATATCAAAACATTAAAAATCTAGTGACAGTAGTATGCTTTGAAATTGATGTTTTAAACATATAAAAAAGATTTTAGGTTTTAGATAAAGTGTAATGATCCACAGCCTGTTTACGCTTCCTTTTCATTCACGAAAGAATATTATAGAACAGTACAATCTGTTGGATCTTTACGGTCTACAAAGCTCAAATATAGGTAGGTACATTCAACACTTTCCCTGCAGTTTCAAATTTCACACATCACAGAGCTTCTGTTTTACTGATATTCAAATAACCCAACAGGGCATGAAGCTTTAAAAATCAATGGACCGTTAAACTTCACTTTCGCTATTATATTCATTCGCCACCACCGCCATTCAATGTTTTGGGTCATAAGGTGTGAATCAGGTGCTATAATTTTAATAGATTATGATTAAGGATGTCATCCGTTGTCAGCCGGGACGTTTACTGCAGTCAGACACTTCTTTTATTCCGTTTGTATATTTTTCCTTGAGAAGATTTATTTCAACGGGAATCCCTCATCCGTGCGTAAAAAGTTAACTGTATGCGTGTGAAGAAATGTATATACATGTTGAAACATCTAGACTCAGTTCAAGAGTTTTACAAGTCGTGTTCGTTCTTATCCCGAACTGTTTATGTGTGCGTCAATTAAAGTTTTAAACTAAATTGTCATTAATTTTTCAGCGTCAATCTACACTCTGTTTACGTGCTTGGACCTACACTTGAATCGTAAACAAAGTTTGTGTTTCCACGTCACATGTGAATCACCTTGAAAACTAAATGTTTACCTGAAAGGTCAAATACATGTTTGGATGAAAATACTAAAAACTAAAAAAGTTTGTCTTCAATATGTGTCTTCATATTGTCCCCTCCTAATTTTTTGTTAGTTAGTAAGATAAGTAGAAGGTGAGGTCGAAATAAGAAAATATTCATTTTGTTGAGTATGGTTATGAAAGTAATAGTATGAAATTATGCAACACCATTATGTTTACATCTGCTTTGAGATTTTGAATTTAACAAAACAAACAATCCCATCTTACTCAAAAACCTGGCATTTAACCTAAACATAGTAAATGTTTGTTGTGCAATGTGGCGTCAAGATAACCATTAAATACTGACAAGAAATTTACAAGCATCTGCCTGACCCGTAATCTATGTACTAGAGTGTGCCTGATATAATTTGTTTATGGGGCAACATGTTATTATTGGTAGGTGCCCCACGTTTTGAATGTAATTATATCAGCTTGCAGTATAACCTAAATATAATATAGCTGCATATACATTTTGTTTTTAGTGTCTTGAAAAGAGAACTTTTTTCCGATATTATCTAATAGATGTCACAAAACAGACCTAAATAATTACACAAATCCGTTCTTGTTCATGAATATTGAGTATGAAATCATTTTATAAGAAGGTCTACCCGTAACACCAGATATTGACATTAAAATATCCTTGCCAAGACTGTATAAATATATATATATATATATATATATATATATATATATATATATATATATATATATATATATATATATATATATATATATATATATATATATATATATATATTATCTTACATTTTATTGTCATTTAAATGATGTTCATTCATAGTCATCTAAAGGTCTAATTGGTCATACGTAGTGTCTGTACTTTTTCCATGTGTTTGGCACAAGGAGTAACAGTCAGGGAGTTCTCAGGGACTCACCGTCTTGTGTCATGGTAGGATCGGAACGACAAAGAACTTTCGTGCATGTGCATAATTCTTTAGCATAGTTAAAATGTGGCACTTTCATTTAAAGTTGATGACACATTCATATAAGTGAAAAATTATTGGCGCAATGTAAAATAAAAACAAAAATTGATAATCAAACAGTCGCCTGAATTTTTAATCTATTTTTCAGTTTTTGCATTGTTCATTCGTATATATATGATCTTATGAACGTTTTTGGTATTTGGACTATTATTACATTTACGATTATACAATCTTTAGTAAGGTGTCCGCCTTATTTCTTCGTAGGGGTTACTCTATATTCTTCGTAGACTAAAAGGGCATTTAGTGCCATGATTGTGACCCTCTTTACCTCTAAGAAATCAAGATTGTTACTTAAGCGCGGGAATTCAAGCAGTCAAAATTAATGCCAAATGTCGTACATAAAGATATAAATATTAACTATAGAAAACTCCAGGTACTAAAGTTATAATCTCCTGTATGTCCCGGAGACAATATTCAAATCTGGTGAACATTGGACAAACACGGATCTCTGGTAATCCAAAGATGGGATCAAGTGCAATGTAGGAGCAAGCGTCCCCTATAGACCGGTCACACCAGCCGCGAATCCACAGTCAAATTGAAATTAAAATTCTCGTCACAAGTTGAATGTATTGGAAATTGAAACTAAAAACTAACACAAAATAGCATGTGCTTGAAACAATATAAGATTTTTGGTTTATTATTAAATCTCTTTGATATGCTCAATATCACAAAAGTTTCATTTAGAAAATGTAAAGCAACTGAGATCAAAGACCAATTTATCTGTTTAAAGAATTTTGGTTGCTATCAAATGATTTGGGTTCTTTTCTGTAAATGTTTCTATGTCCCAACATCTATGGATTACATGGTCAAATTCCTCGTCCGCGAACTCTCTGAACAGATACAATAAACGTTAAAAATAAAATTAAATTATTGATGAAGTTCAAATAATTATTTGTTATAATTATAAATTCAACTTTGCGTTCAATAGAAATTAAACAAAGATAATAGTACATGCTGAATGAAAGATTAATTGAATATGAACATGCCATTGTTCGCCTCTAAAATGACAACTGAATTATATTTTCCCATATAATATATATTGTAATACATTATGACGCGTTACTTATATTCCAGTATCATTATCTAATATACCGGCCATAGAGCTCACAATTATAAAATTGATAATGTCTCCGAATATTGAATAACAGATTGTGGTTTATTTTCATCTTATCTAGCTTACATCAACACCTTTGTTTTGGATGAAATTGTATTTCAGCTATTTTGCTATTAAGATTATTATCTCAATCCCATTTCTTTATAAACAAAATTATACCCTTTACGTGTGAAAATGCTAATAAGCTAGATTCCATTTTGTGCTATTATTGAGCGTTTTGTTCTGTGCTCTGCCTCTTTTGTTTCACACATTTGTATCTTTAGTATTCATAACTGAAAACAAAAAATAGAAATAAGGTCTTTAGTTAATGTTTATTCATAATTTAAGGTGTAAGATACAACAACAAACCGCCATGGTGAGTTTGAAATTTCCCTTTTTTCTCATTTCTTATTTTTTGTACTTAAAATCTTTTGGTCTTATGCTGTTTGAGCCGACGCTTAGCAGTATTTACGAACCACAGAACAGATGTTGAAAAGGAAAAAAATGGTATGTTCGAGCTATTTTGAGATGGTAATTTTTAACATCAAAAGACATGTGGGTCTAGTAAAACTCTCTATAAATTATCAAATTTAGAGAAATTTTAGAGAAACTGTAAGACAAATAATATTGATCTTCTAGTATGAAATGAGGACCATCTCATAGAATATATCGTCATTAACGAGTAGTTTACTTGCGGAAGGCTGGTGATCTCTTCCCGCGTACAATCTAACCGGGGTCTCTCCCCTATTATTAGATACTGCCCGCTACTATATAACTGAGTATTGAGTGTGACGTAAAACACGATTCAAAAATCAAAAAAATTCAAAACATTCAAGAGTTGATTGTCGGCTTCTCTGTTTTTCTTTTCCTCTCTGTCTTAACCTACCTTCTCTCTAAATTGATTTCGTTCAGCTAATGACATACTTGCTTTGCTATCATTTCATCTTTACTCAACATATTTCAAACTGTATGTTTAGCTGAAGGAAAGTTGAATTTTTGTGATAAAATCCACCATAGCCATTAACACACACACACACACACACACACACACACACACACACACACACACACACACACAGACAGAGACAGATATATACAGATATATATATATATATATATATATATATATATATATATATATATATATATATATATATATATATATATATATATATATATATATATTCAACAAACACCTAAAATACAATGACCGATGGGACAAGCAATATGGCACTATTTGTACTTTACTTTTAGATATTGGTAGTAAAAGTAAAGTTTACATATAAACAGTTTCTTAAAACATTTGAAGTATTTGTTTCTATTAAGGTATATTTCTTTTACAAGGTACGACAAGCAACAAGTTAGATAACGTATGTAAATGTTGTTTATTGATATGGATACTGGCGTACGTTATAAGTATTGTGGACAGAAATTGGAATGTCTGGAGAAAAAAATCAGTTGCCACGCACGCAAACACACACACATTGTGCGCACGCACCCACGCGCGCGCATCTGTGTGTGTGTGTGAAAATTGCTGATGTAAACAAAATATTCTGTACGACGTTTTCCTTTGTAATAAAACCAACACCATTCGAAACACTAGGTTTTACATTTGTCTGTCTTACATTTGGGGAACCCTCCATGACAAACTGTTTAAATTCTTAAACCTCTAGTCAGTGCAGGTTCGATTCCCGCTGTAATTTAAGCCGATTTTATGAAAAAGGTTTGCCAGTTTACTTGCGGATGGTCGGTGGTTTTTTCCTCCATCACTAAAGATCGACCGGCACCATGTGACTGTTAAATTGTTGATTCCAAATTTTTACATTTGGCTAAACGGATAGCTGCGTTAATGAAATTCAATGCCTGCCTGTGATACATTTCCATCGTGCTATCAATAAGAAACCCTGTAAGATAGAAACAATACACAATTACTCGAACACGATTAATTATCAATCTTACGACTACGTATCAACTAGTCGCATTGTTTCGTTAGGAATAGAATCACAAACAGCGAAATATCGTCGCCATTTGTGACACAGTAGTTTGAAAACAATATCTTGTAAAAAAAGACGTATCTTTCGTGTCATATTGATGTTTTCTAGCTTATTTTAACGTCAGATTGCTGATAAGTGATGAGCATTTTGCCCGTAGGAGCCAGGGTCGTCTCTTAAGCTTATTTAAAGTTATGTCAAATCCATTAACACTCTTAAGTGAAATATAATACCCTTCAATATTTGTAAGGAAGTTTGCCTCCAGAAAAAACACAGTCAAACTACAACGGCAACAAAGGTGACCCGTAGTTAGCTGTTTATCGACTTATTGCTAGCTTTTCAACAAGATGAATGTTTGTGAGAGGTTGGAGAAAATCTATTTATTATCAATACATTTAATTTAGAAAATTTCCTGCTCTTAAGAAAATTTTATTCTAAGCATGAATTTATAATTTTGGTACAATTGAGAATAACGTAAGGTTTGAATCCAGATAAAATTTAACTCATTTTTACTATACAATGTTTGGTGACAAAGACATTTAGAAGTTAAGAAATGTAAAATAAGAAACAAATGATTACTAAACACGATGGAATAATCATGTCACCAGATGAATAAATGCATTCTCCTACCAGAAGAGAAATGGTAAAAAATTCTACCGGATGAGAAAAGGTAAAATTTTTCCAACAGATGAGGAATCATCAAGATGTCATTACATACGAGAAATGATTGGTAGAATCTTACATGGGAATCTTACATGGGTGTGTAGAGTGGATAAGATAATTTCCATCTAGATTGTAAGATTCTTACGGCGAGGATTACTATTTTCCTTTCCACTCAACACACCTATCTGACTATTTTTCGTAGATGCTTCAAATACACCTTTATGTACGTTAAAAATCAGATGTAATTTTATTGCATTGTAGGTCTACTTTCATCACATAGATGAAGATGAAGAATAAATACAAAATACAATATCTTACTGGATGAAAAGAATGAATACAATATCTTACTAGATGAGAAATGATCAATGTATCCTACTGTATTGGGGATAAGGATTACTCAGACTATCCTACCAGATGAGGTTTAATCAAGATATCGCACTGTTGGTAATGTCCTGTTTCCCAGAAGTACCACTACCTTCTGCTTTTGAGCATTATAACTTTGGTATTATGTCTATAATATTCCTATACAAGTTTACCATTTTGTGTTGCTTTTACATTCTTATGGTGCTCTGCCAATCCCACAGATGTTTCATAAATTTACCTATTACTACCACATTTCTACCATCAGGATCGACTAATTTGAGTAAGGTTTGTTACATGAATAGAACAATTGATGTATGATATATGGTAATTTATAATTTGTAATACAAAAAAGAATAAAAGTGTTGAAATAAGTATTTAGAAATTGTGTAACGATAAAGGCATGTTCCTAATCTTTAGATATTAGTCATAATCCTTGCCTTTTACCCAAAACATAACCAAGTAAAAGAGTGAAAAATCCCAATTGCTATCATTGAATTCTCATTCATACCATGTAAGACATATTTGTCTCATAAGCTTAATCAAGCTCTTTCTGTATATAACAAAGAGTGTTCGCGATCATCGGAAGTTGCATTGAAACAAGCTTCTTTGTAGTTCAGACACACCATCCTTCTTTTGTATCAGTAAATCACATTGTTAAGCATTGATTCTATAAGCTGGCAGATAATATCAGCTTTACGGGTTTACAGTAAGGGGATGTTTGAACATCAAGAACGATTTTTCCTTCTGATCCTGCGTGAAAAGAGCTGAATATAAACAGACCACATTGGCTTTAATTGATAAAATGAACAACTTTAATTCGATATCTGGTAAAATCAATAAAACTAGAATACATATATATGTGTTTTAGACAAAACGCTTTATTTTTCAAAACCTGAAATTTAATGAAAATGTCCATTGTGTAATTTTAAAACAAAATCCAAAAATTTTGTGTCTCAAAAATTTACATGAAAAAAATATAACATGCCGACTTTATTGTATATTTCTATTTTCCAAATTTTTGATCAGTATACAGTTAATGCTTAGTCATCAGCATGTGTAAAAATGTTATCGCATAGCAGAAATTAAAATGGTAGTTCGTAGCTTCACTCTTATTACAGGCTGAAGTGTTTTCTTGAGAAAGGCAAATTTTAATAGTCATGTTACAATGGTTCTTTGCCATTATGTATCCCACCTGGCTTTCCATCATTTCAGACTTTATTTTTCTGCCACTCGCGTAGGTTTGACCATTTGTCCCTAAAATTTGAAATCTGGACTCCATTTCCCGGACCTGGAAATGCCAGAAACTGAAATCAATTAGTAACTGTTCCTTAGCAGAGATTGTGACATATAATTTAAAAGCCATAAGTATGTTGCTTAGGACTCAAAATCAAAATGCCGTGTCACAACGCGGGACGCATTACCCTCATTGAGGTAATAAACATCCCCAACACAGATCAAAATATGCGTTAATTCACGATATTTTGTAAATTCGAGATACAATTGAACAGTTATAAGTTGGGACGTAAAATCATGACAAACAATACAAATCGTTACCAGTACGTCCATGACAGCTCATACAGATTGGCGTTTTGAACAGACGTTCTTTGTTTAAAATTAGGTAAATTTGTTGGCCCAATTCCCGCTCACAAGTGTTGACTTTTGTAATATCAGTGTATCGTTATAGGTTTTAACATAAGAATGGAAGAACGAATCAAAGCATGAACATTTTAAAGATGCATTTTGCATAATTTCTTGGAATTTTATTTTTATTTCATGAAAATGAATGTTTCTGTTCATCGAAAAAATGTCATTTCTTCCCATGTTTTCCAAAGAATAAGGACTTCTTTGAGAGACCAAAATATCAATGAGATTCCCTTGGAAGATCATTCAATGTGCAGTCAAGTTCATAGCCCTGTAATGAACATTGCTACTTATATGAACATGAGTTGTAAAACTAGCATATCTCCAAATCTTGGATTTGAACGTGGAATGATACAAATAATACTCACAAATAAATACATCGGATATATTCTCAACTAAACAAAAGGCAATATTTTCACAAGGCGCGGGAAGTGTGATAATAGTACCACTACCTTTTACAGACGATATGCAAATGAGGTTAAGTATTAATTGCGTCAACTTTCTTTCACCTTTTATTTTTTCAAATGGGTCAATATCAATATCACTGATCAGAAATTTTAGATTTTGAAAATTTGATATATTTTGTTATTTGCCATTTGTGCGAGTGAATGTTTGTACATACATGTGTATCTATGCTTTTAAGAGCTGTTCGGATCACTAATGGGTTGCATAAAAACAATATAATGGCATTTCTACTTGTCGCTATCATCAGATATGAAACGAGCATTAACATGAGACAAGGCATAGGTACATTTGATTAAAATACAATTATTTGCCAAAAATGTTTCCACTTTTATTATTACCCCATATCGTCGTTTCACCATTCTCGTTCTTTTAAGACAAGACGACGATAACAATTGTTTTTATAAGCTTTCAATCCAGGTGCATTATATTTTGACATGCAAATCTTATTACCAAAAACTAAATACTTGAATTTCGTAGTAAAGGCGTTTGTACACGAATCAACGTTAAACCGAAGAGAATCACATTTGATTTGATTTTGATTTTTGTTTGATTCCACAACCAACAAGTTTTATAAATTTGGTGGCGGCCAGTCTTTAATGATGGAAGAGAGAAACAGGTTACAATATACCCGGGAAGAATGAACCGGTTATCCGCAAGTAAACTGGCAAACTTTCTCACAAAATTAGCTTAGGTCCCAATGGGTTCAGTGAGAGTCTTCACGGTTCAAAGCACAATGCTCTAACCAGTCGACCACGGAGCCCCAACACATTGTATGGTGATCCTTAATGTTAGTTATTTAAATGCCTGCCCTGTATACCCCGACAACATTGTCACGGTTATTCTTTTCCAATGCTGTCGGTTATCAATATTATACATTTATAACATACATTTATAAATTTTCGATGTTAAAAATCTTGAGGACCTTAATAGTCATTGAATTGGTTGTCGATTTAATGGCGGTTTGGAAACCTTGATACAATCCCAGTTTTTGTCACAAACATTGAAAAAGTAACTATCAAAATTCTCATAAAAGTTCACCTGAAATAAACTCCAAGCAACTCGTTGTTGTTTGCAAGCTTAAATAGCAGCAAACTATTTCGGGTCTCAATTTGTAGCTGATCTTGTTAAAAAAGATACAATTGATCTCATATTTCAAATACTCTATTGTTCGGGTTCGGGGTAGGTTTTCAATAATTCACCACAAACGAGCACGTTGACATAAATTACTACCCAGCCCTCTAGCTATTGCAGCCGTGATGCTACGTTGCCACCCAGCAGCTGGCAGATTTCAGCCATTCATTTGGCCAAGACATGCGTATTGCGTGAAGGAACTTCACGGGACTTTCTCAAAGGGTGACAGCATTGCTTTCTCTAATACTATTACAATAAATTGATATGTTGATTTGGATCATTTCATGTGTTTTCAATGTATATCATACCATGTGATAAGTTTAACTAATTCTTTCTTGACTGAAAGATGAAAGCAAATAAATATATTAATTTTTAATTTAAAAACATTTTCATCTGAATTACATATTAAACAATTTGAATAACACATCAAGATTTAAAAAATGGATCTGCACTCAAATTTCTAGTAAAACAATGATCAAAATCAAATTTTATTTAACCCTCAAGTAAGTAAATAGTCGGCAAACGATTTATTTTGTGTTGCGATGTAGTTTTAAATTAGGTATACATGCTTCCATTTAAATGTTTAATGGGGTCGAATAGATAAATTTTTGAGTACATTCTCGACTATCAACATTTTCAGAATTTAAGAACATTGGAGATCCTGGCAATATATAAAAATAGAATATATTTACATGTTTCAAACCTTTAGTAGACTCCTTGATTCGCGGGTTCGAGCCTCGGTGAATGCGGTGGCTTTTCCTGTCCTTCGGATGAGATAGTACAGTGCCAAAATGGATGCACGTGCCGAGTGCCTTCCGCCGGTATTTGGTAACGTCTCCATGAAGATGAAAGATTCTGGAATGGGACGTTAAACAACAATACAACAACATGTTTTTACCCAGTTAGTACAATATGTACAAAAACAACAATATAACAACATGTTACATACTCAGTTAGTACAATATGTAAAAGAAAAACAACAATATAACAACATGTTTCATACCCAGTTAGTACAATATGTAAAAAAAAAAAACAATACAACAACATGTTACATACCCAGTTAGTACAATATGTAAAAGAAAAACAACAATACAACAACATGTTTCATAACCAGTTAGTACAATATGTAAAAAACAACAATACAACAACATGTTACATACCCAGTTAGTACAATGTGTAGAAAACAACAATACAACAACATGTTACATACCCAGTTAGTACAATATGTAAAAAACAACAATACAACAACATGTTTCATAACCAGTTAGTACAATATGTAAAAAACAACAATACAACAACATGTTTCATACCCAGTTAGTACAATATGTAAAAAACAACAATACAACAACATGTTTCATACCCAGTTAGTACAATATGTAAAAAACAACAATACAACAACATGTTACATACCCAGTTAGTACAATATGTAAAAAACAGAGTTCCTCTTGCCCGCGCTTATTCTAATTTTTTTTAAGTCCAATGTGTGTTCAAGTTTCTGAAAACATAAAAATAACAAGTTCCCCCAAATTGTCCCAAAGACCTTTTCTCAGTTCCTGACTCAATTATAAATATTATAATCATAATACCAAAGTTATAATGCCCAAGACGATCGTTTCTGTCAATTAGACTTCATCAGTTGAGCTCCAATTTAAAATGTATATGTATTTCTAAAGAGTAAATGGTATCATACAAGGTCAAATAATTAATCTAAAAGTATAGCCGAAATCCGTCTAATTTATTCGTACAAATTATCATACTTATAAGAGGCACGATTCATTGAATGAAACGGGGTGGTGCGTAGCTCGGTTAAATATTTATCCTGGTGATAGAACACTCAACATCATATCAGCAAAATCTAACACTAGGAGTTGCTATACGTGGAAAATAACTGTCTTCTATGACGTGCTTTTCTACCAGAACTATGATACAAACGTACCGGATATCTTTATATGAACAGCTAAGAATAACTGAAAACCCTATTACTTTTTAAAATAAAAAACATTTCAAAGTATAATTGTTAAAATGTCTATAATTACAAAAAGATCATTTATTCGTTGAAACATTTTAAACTTTGTCTTATATATTTTAGTGGTGCTTAAAGCAATTCAAAGGTATCCAATCGATATTTTGCTCTGATAAATGAGCAAAATGAATGTTATATTTTATATTGAAACTTTTGGTATTTCCAGTATGTCTATTAGCTAAACTCTACTGTATACATGATACGGAATACGTCCACAAGAACACATCTGCTTACATACTGGTATTTGAAGAAGCAATCTTTCATAGGGACAGTATTGAAATATAAAGTTATTTAATAGCAGGAACTTTTTAATTATACCCCATACGAATTCATATAAACACTTGTGCATGTATTTTTACCTAACGTAAAGCAAGGAACCTCCCCTTATTTTGTCATAATCGAAACTTGTAGTATTTTGAGATGGTCCTTGCTCAGTCAGTAACAACATTATGGTCGTTGCCTAAGAGAGCTTAGACCCCGTACAACAATTTCATTTTATATCTTTTTAATGTCTCTGTCGTCGTAAACTTAAGGCAAGTCTTTTCCAATTTTGCTGCGCTTCGATGCGTTCAATCATCGCTATATGATATCACCAATTCTCGCTAGATATTTGTTTCGAGGTGTTAAAATGATAACATTGTTATTAGAACGCCGAGAAGATTTTTGTGAGCGGTAAATTGATATCTTTCTATTATATGTCCGTCTGTGTGCAAAACTAACTAAAAGTACTGACTTTTTACAATGTTGGTTCAACGTGTGAAGTTGGGTTTAATTCTCGTTATTGCACATAGATAATAAAAGTTGTATGAAATATTTCCTAAATTTTTATTATCTTGAAAAACTTTGTCCATAAAAATAGTTAAGATACATCAGCTGCATAAATGTTCGTCGTACGCCAAATGTGTGACCTTACAACACAGATGTGAAGCCATGATTTACCGACACAAAACAGGACCCTATGTTTGTCAACCACCGGTATGAAGCAGCATGGTGAAATACGATCTGTACACTATAAAAATTATCCTTACATCCAAGATTTGTCACTCTGTCGTTTCTACAATATTATCAATGCCTTTGTGTTCTCCATTTGAACCTGCGTAACCCTCATTAGGTCAAGACTATGGTTTACAAATATAAAATTGTATATATAAAATTAAATATACATTACATCACCTCCACATTGCATTTGTTGTACATTGCACTACCAGCATTTTGTCTTTTATGTACATTACATCACCACACCCTTGCTTTTGTTGTACATTGCACCACCACCATCTTACCTTTTATATACATTACATCACCACCTTGACTTGCCTTTGTTGTACATTGCACCACTACCATCTTGCCTTTAATACCCATTACATCACCACCACCTTGTCTTTGTTGTACATTACACCACCACCTTGCCTTTTATGTCCATTACATCACCACTACCTTGCCGTTGTTGTACATTTCACCACCACCACCATCACTATCGGTAATAACTGCTTATTCTTAATTACTTGTTTAATCTAAACATATTATTTATGATTAGATATGTTCTTCCCACTTATAACATATGTGAAAACCAGATGCAACCTACAACTTGAAGTGGTATAGTGGTAAACATTGGACTTGATGCGGTCTAATGGTAAAACATTGGACTTGATGCGGTCTATAGGTAAAACATTGGACTTGATGCGGTCTAATGGTAAAACATTAGACTTGATGCGGTCTATAGGTAAAACATTGGACTTGATGCGGTCTAATGGTAAAACATTGGACTTGATGCGGTCTATAGGTAAAACATTGGACTTGCGGTAGTCTAGTGGTTAACATTAGAATTGCGGTCGTCTATAGGTAAAACATTAGACTTTTGATGATCTAGTTGTAAAACATTGGACTTGCGGTTGTCTATAGGTAAAACATTAGACTTTTGATGGTCTAGTGGTAAAACTTTAGACTTGCGGTCGTCTACTGGTAAACATTGGATTTGGTTTATAGGTAAAACATTGGACTTGCAGTGGTCTATAGGTAAAACATTGGACTTGCAGTGGTCTATAGGTAAAACATTGCACTTGCAGTGGTCTATAGGTTAAACATTGGACTTGCAGTGGTCTATAGGTAAAACATTGGACTTGCAGTGGTCTATAGGTAAAACATTGGACTTGCAGTGGTCTTGTGGTAAAACATTTGACTTCCGATGGACTTGTGGTAAAATATTGGACTTGCAGTTGTCTAGTGGTAAAACATTTGACTTCCGATGGACTTGTGGTAAAACATTGGACTTGCAGTGGTCTTGTAGTAAAACATTTGACTTCCGATGGACTTGTGGTAAAACATTGGACTTGCAGTTGTCTAGTGGTAAAACATTGCACTTGCAAGCAAAGGTTCCAGGTTTGATATGAATTCGACAAAGTCATTCTCCAATGAGTTAGAATAGAATTAAGTACATAAAACTTTTGTCTTTTACACTCAAAATTAAGATCGGGCGTATTTAAACGAAGCACGTCAAACCTTACATGCTAATTCTGTGCGTTTCATGGCACCTTGACAATTCAAAACCAGAATTATAAACTACCTTATCATAAAATATACAACATGCTATGTATTGATCTAATTATTACTCTAATTAAGAATATAGGCGATGATGTAATTATCACACAAAAACATACAAAAATTAGCTAGTTTATATGTGCATAATTATGCAATGAAATTGAGATTTTGATAGTACAGGGTACTGTACTGTACTGTACTGTACTATCAAAGCCATGTAATGTTATTGTTTAGTTTTTTAAATTCTACTGCTATTTTATTCCAAGACATTTTAAAGAAGTTCGTTTACCAGGTGTTATACATAATAAATGTCACGAAGGTGTTCTGTTTGATTACCTTGAGAATTACAAAATATTTTTGTGAATACAAAAATATGGAACGTGTGAAATGCTCCAGTTTTAATTTTTGTATTTCTATATGAATTTACGAAGAATTATTGGCATTTGAAATTGTTCTTCAAAAGTTTCTGAATGAACGTTAAGCATTTGACTGGCAACAGCATTACCGAATTATGATATAAACATGTATATGTGTAGTGTGTATGTATGTGTACGTGAGCGTATGTTTTTGTGATTGCTTGCAATTGCGTGTAATAGAGATACTTTCATGTCCCTATATTCCCTACTAATTTGGCAATTGTTATAACATTCCTTCGATAATGGACATGCCATTTTAATTCAAATTCGATATTATACTCATATACATATTGAAATACAAAAAGAAACCGATTACTAACACATAAATTAATTGAACACTATACAAATATCTATCAGCTGAATATTGACTTTATTGGTCCAGTGATGAGCCAATTTATTCACTCTATACATCATTATTTCCAGTGATAAACTTCTTTCAGATAACATCTATAAAAATCAAAGTCTGATCTACAACAAGATTACGATCCAAGTTTAATTTTCTTTGAAAAGACAGAGTAAAATGATTCCTAGTATGATTGACATTAATACGCCTTGGTGGGGTTCTAAACAAACTAATATCCCCTCTGAGAACCATTTTAAATTTCAATGTCTAAACTTGTCTGGAGACGTCTAAGCAAGGTGTGTGATATGATCAATGGTACGAGTACAGATAGCTGTTATTTCATTCTACTTCTTCATTTTGATGACAAACTGCAAAATTTTATGATAAGGGTGTTTTGAGACAGACATTATTTTCATTCATGTGGTATCAAATATATATTGTCGATGTATATTAAATTAATTAACTCTTTTTTTTAAAAAAAAGGGGTTCAGGTTTGCAGAAATAAATGTGGTTTAATACATGTTTTCAGTAACATACGTGTTCATATCAAGGCATGCATGTTTTTAAACATTTAAATGGTTTTTGCAACTATGCACTATAAAAATGAAATCATGAAAAATACAAAAAGTCACAGATAAGTATTAATCTTCAGGCAGTCCGGGATACAAGATAACTTACAATTTATTTATAATAAATTTCACATCCGATACAGATGCACATGTTCCGTAAATTAATTTATAACACAAATTACTCTATACATATTTGGGAATGCATGCTATTCCAGGAATTTGCAAGGCATGGATAAATATTATATGCAGGTATTACGAATAGGTCAGTAACAAAGCGACCCATGTGTGTGTCACTAAAAAATCAAAAACTAAAAATATATATATGTCAGTCCGCAGGTTTGATGCCCAGTGTGGTCAGTATTTACTTGTTTTGTGATGTCAAATAGTGTCCACTAGTTCTGTGATGTTATTGCGTTTGCTTGTATAAAAAATAACTATAACAAATGATTTCTGACTATAAATGTCTTTAACAATTGACTTTTGTCACCCATTTGACCATAAGTGGTGATAGGTTACCACTTTCTACAACACCATGACCTTGGGTGATTTTAGAAGTCTCTGTCTTTGATGTCCATTTTAGATGAATGGACAGTACACAACTGTCTACTGCCTATGATTGATAATGTTATATGGTCTGACCAGGTGAATTCTACAAGCGGAAGTGGACAACATTACTTTAGGTGATGTCAGAGCGTCTCTCTCTTTAAAAGAGGAGAACCACCTAGAACATTACGTAACACATTATCTGTTTACTTATTAGGATCAATAGCCGATAGTTCGTGTAGAAATATCAACAAATTTCTTTACTCGCGAGTACAGCATAGATTTCGACATACACTAAGGGAAGAAAATGATTGAAACATAGGAAGTTCCATGTTGAAGAAAAAATACTTGTAATGGAAAATATGAGAAAACAGAACGTGAACCTTTTTGAGACTATTGATGGTAAAACAGAAAGAGTAAAAAAGGAAGAAAAACGTGAAAGGAAATTCAACTGACTCAAGATAAATACATACTACATTCAATATCAGTGGGATGCCCTACCGTCATGTAGGACTACAAATTATTGACATGAATGTGTCGTATTCAATCAAAGTTTTGCATAGGAACATTTAAGTGCGTTTGATAGGAAATGAATCATTACCGTGGCCATCTCGTAGAATTATCTGCCATTAAAATGTAGTTTTGCTCGAAAAGATATTAAAACTGTACAGTGAACTTGAGGAACAACACGATGTATGTTTCACAATAACAATCTGATCTGATCTTGATTGTGCTTTGAAATTTACACCCCATTTACCTGTAAAGGTGTGATGATATCGCTTCGAATTGAGATTTTCTCACAACCCCGCCCTCAATTTCAGATACAAATAACACTCAACCTCAAATGACCTTTTTACCTTTGTCGAACAGTCCGTCTGGTCATCTGTATTTTAGCCCTAAGGCTGCTTGTTTCGATATCGATATGACAAGAGCTATGGCCAGTCATGCAGAAACGTCACCTAACACAAATTCAGACTGACCTTCAATACCTTTTGCTTTTGATTATTGCTCTGAGACTCAACCATCTCGTTATGGTCTGACGGGTTTTCTACGTTCGCCTAAGGTGCTATAATTTTGATATATTTACAGCTAAAGTCATTTTTCTTGTGCTCCTCTCCTGTCATCTTACGATGATAAGATGTCTGTTTTACTATCTACTATTTAAGAATACACCTCCTACTTTTTATGGTCTTGTGTAATAGCGCAACGGGCGTTAAGAGATAATTGAAATGAAATGGGCCTAATTATGCTAAAATATTCAAGCAATTAAATGCATGAATTGAATCTCTCCATAGTAGGATGAACTGGTTCCACGTTTGTTATTGACATAATGTATATTTGATTTATTATGTTTTTCAAAGTTTGGGTTTTACTTGTTTTATCAAAGGGATAAATTTGTCAAAATAAATAGAAACCACAATTTATTAAAAACAAGTAGTTAATAATGAAACTTTATCAAATAAAGTTGTTTACACCATAATGGCAAAACACATCTTTTAAAGAGTAAAAACAAAAATTGATTCTTTAATTGTATTTGTTTTCGCAGGCTTTTGTGATACCTTACATTTTTCTTCTTTCATAATTTGTATAACGCATGTTATAGCATTAAAATTCGGGTAAATACGCTTTATCAAATTTTATTCTTTCATTTATCTATTATTTTTTCTCCTTCTTTATTATTTCATATCAAGTACTATATTTTTATTTATTCGTTCCATGTACCTTTTTGCAGCAGTACTGAATTTTAGATCAAAAGAGGTGAATGTTGATAAAATATAGTAATCGTCAGCTTAGATCCACCATGATTGTCTACTCTTTGTTGATGTTAATTCATTTTAAAACTTAAAATAACGGTTTTTGTTCTTCTTTGACGTCGAACATTTCGCTAGCGCAGCACTAAACCTAACAATACTACATATCCTAGTGTGTCGGATCTAAGCAAATGGATACTACTGCTTTACATTTATATATTTATATACATGTATATACATATACATATATATATACATATATATATATATATATATATAGAGAGAGAGAGAGAGAGAGAGAGAGAGAGAGAGAGAGAGAGATAGAGAGAGAGAGAGAGAGAGAGACAGACAGACAGACAGACAGACAGAGACAGACAGAGAGACGGACAGAGAGAGAGACAAACAGACAGACAGAAATACAGACAGACAGACAGACAGACAGAGAGAAACAGAGAGAGACAGACAGACAGAGAGAGAGAGGACTTTAAATGATGTATTTTTATTTCACCAATTCTCACTAATTAGATACAACGTAGAAAAGACACCATGTACGTAAACATATTCATGGATCTTAATGTCAAAGTATATAAATGAAATACAATCGCAAAGAATTGTCGCAACTGTTTCGACAAAATATCAAAAAATCTCCCAAGAGCAAAATATAGTGAGAACGTATGCCCCTATCGACAAATCTTATACCGTTCCCGTGGGTCAACGAGATGTCACCCTTGGGTCCAACTCATCAAATATGAGTCTGCATAACGATAAACTGCGTGAAGATACAGCTTCACTACTGTAATTTATTTTGGCACGACATTTGGGAAAATGTGACGAAAACAGTTACATGATTGACGGACAGATTTATAGAAAAAATGAATTTTATTGATTGCACGAACTGAACCATTAGTTTTTTGTTTGGTGATACATTTCAGCACGGCAATTTGAAAAAAAAAGGTGCAATGTTTCAGTTTGCAAACGTCATGTCATGTTTTATATTTGGGAAGCTTAAAAATATAAAGGAATGCCCAACTATTTATCTGTCTATCTATTTATCTATCAATCTATGTATCTACTTATCTATCTATCTATCTATCTATCTATCTATCTATCTATCTATCTATCTATCTCCCTATCTCTATTTCTCTCTTTATATATATATATATATATATATATATATATATATATATATATATATATATATATATATATATATATAACAACAACAACAACAACAACAACAATAATAATAATAATAATAATAATAATAATAATAATAATAATATAACTCGTATCTTTATTCATATATCCATCGGTACTTCATCATTATACTTCAGATAAGTAATTAAGAATAAGAATATCTAATTTAAGTAAAATAATTTACCTAAACGCACTTCAGTTTCAAGAAAATGTTATAGCAAGTTATAATGTTATAATGTATCATATTACTAGAATATACAGAAATACTCATCACCAATATGTTTTCTCTGAAACAATAAAATGAAGATTTCTAATTTCAGAAATAAATATTTTTATTATTTCACGGAACAACCCTTAACGTAACGTAATGTGGGGAAGTGGAATTGACATCATGATACACAGACATGATCAAAAGTCACGACTTTTTATATTTGTAGATGTTATTGTGCAATTGAAAACATCAAGCAAATGTTGTATATATGCTATACCACTAAAAATGCTTTTCGTGTAATAAAATTTTGAATTTCTTCATTATCCGTTCTCTAGATGAGTATATTTTATACTGAAACTTGAATAGAGCTTAAGAAGAATATGACCAAATACAAAATAACAAAATGTCTTAGATATCCTTTCATAATCATAAAATAAGATATTCTTATTCAAAATTCTTATTTGTAAATGTATCAAATGACATAATATTATGCTCGCACACTTAAGAGTTCTTGCACAATAAGTTTATATGTAAACAATACACACCAAAACTTATGATTATCAGCATAATTTTATCTATTATTGATTGTTAAATTTGACTAGTTAAAAATTATCTGGAAATAGCAAAAATACCGAAGAATATCGGGAACAGAATACCGGAATGCGCGATTATTGACGTGCGTGAAAATAGATGGTCGGATGATAATAAATATATTATTTGGATATAAATATATATATATTGAACTGAGTTTTTATTTTCTGTTCAATTCTACATCTTTCATCTACCTCTTGTTGTATATGTATATTTTTAAATTTCAAATGAATGTAAAAAATTTTCATAAATTTTCATATTTGTTACCGTTAAGAAACACCGAGTGACACAATAATATAGTTTCATTTTGAAATATATTTCATATATATTACCTTATGGCAAATCTATGTTTTAATAGTCTTCATAAGAGTTTTTTATGGGTAAGAAACTGACATAAATACAGTGCTTTATTCTAATATCTCAGATATGCACATTAGGAATTTATCAAATATCTTATCACTGTACAACCAAAGCGATTCATCATTCGCATTGTTCTTTTGATAAATTTGCAGTAACTCATAGTAATTTATCAACTTTTCCTCAAAGGCGTGATATTACAAATTAAGGGCCTCTGTCTTAACCCAACTCTTATTTTTTCAGTGTTTTCTTCTGTTCGTATATATACATATATAATATATATATATATATATATATATATATATATATATATATATATATATATATATATATATATATATATAATATATATATATATATATATATATATATACATACAAGGAAAGAGCGAGAGACTTGAAGTATGTGTCGAATCCATTTTATTGCTTAAATATGAACTTACTTCTTGTCAAGGTGAAAATTATATCAGTTACTTTCATGTTAAGTGTGGACTTTCTAAAATAGCGCCAAAATCTTATAATCAGCAAAATTATATACACAACAGAACAAATACAAGCAAACACATAAAACAACAAAAGGAGTGACAAAAAACAAAGCTAGAAACCCAAAAAATTACATTTGATTCTTAGTATGGTAATACTAAAAAGTGTAATAATAAAGGGAAACAAGGAGGTTAATTCTACAGAATAAGCCATCTTTTTTCTTGAAAAAGAATGTAGTGTTTCCCAAATTTTATATTTAGCTTTAAATATTGACTCACAACAAGTGCTCTTGTCGCCATAAAATGTCCATAATTGTAGAGACAAGCAAACAAAAAGTCTGGTAGTGGTGAATTAACTGCACATTGATTCGAAAGGCTACCAGACAAATATATAATGTATGATCTTGCTTGTAGGAAAACCTGATAAATCAGAGAGCGTCTTGTTCATATCTCCATAGAACAAACAATACATCAGTAATTGCATCATATACATTTATGTAAATTCTATAAAACTAAACCTTGACTGCAACGGTTAATATTATAGGGGGACATCTGAGGAAGAAACTAAAATGATATTGTACTCCAGTGAAGGAAGAAAGAAAGAAAGAAAGAAAGATAGATAGATAGATAGATAGATAGATAGATAGATAGATGGATGGATGGATGGATGGATGGATGGATGGATGGATGGATGGATGGGTGGGTGGGTGGATGGATGGATGAATGGATAGATAGATAGATAGATAGATAGATAGATAGATAGATAGATAGATAGATAGATACATTATTCTCTAGACAGATTAAGAACAAACATTTTTTTAGCAGATTTGCTAGTATTTATCTCTGTTAACTTGTATTTTATTGAATTTTATCCCAATACATAAATATGAAGCCTGAACAAATATTATAGGAATTTATATATTTAATCCTCCATAAACACGATTTTCCTCTTTCTTCGTCCTGACTTTGTGTTCAGAGGGCTGAAACATCTGTGCTTTCATTCATTTTTACATTGTCGAAATTTATGTCTTGTGAAACATAAATATGACATATTCAACATTTCACTGTCTTTATATGTTTATTTTTCGACGTTAGAATTCGCAGCTTAAATGTAAATTACTGTCGTGACAGGAATTTTAAAGACAATTTTCTAGGATCAATTGTTCCTTACAGCGGAGAAAAAAAACACGGCAAACATAATATGACAAATGAGTTGTAATATTGAAATAATAAAATCAGCACAAAAGAAATGGTGTTGTAACGATGGTGAGTCAAATATAGTTTATAGTGAGTTTATGATATATGATATTGCTTATATTGAGTTTATGATATATGGTATTGTTTATAGTGAGTTTATGACATATAATATTTATGTATGTCTAGAGTCTATAGTAAGTTTATAATATAAAAAACTAATGTATGTCTTGAATTTATGGTGTGTTTATGGCATAATATTGATATATGTCTAGAGTTTATAATGAGTTTACATATAATATATAATACTGATGTATGTCTAGAGTCTAAAGTGAGTGTATGGCATACAATTAATGTATGTCTAGAGTCTATAGTGAGTTTATGGCATAATATTGATGTATGTCTAGAGTCTATAGCGAGTGTATGGCATAATATTAATGTATGTTTAGAATCTATAGTGAGTTTATGGCATAATATTGATGTATGTCTAGAGTCTATAGTGAGTGTATGGCATAATATTCAAGTATGTTTAAAGTCTATAGTGAGTTTATGGCATAATATTGATGTATGTCTAGTGTCTATAGTGAGTTTATGGCATAATATTGATGTATGTCTAGAGTCTATAGTGAGTGGATGGCATAATATTGATGTATGTCTAGAGTCTATAGTGAGTGTATGGCATAATATTGATGTATGTCTAGAGTCTATAGTGAGTGTATTGCATAATACTGATGTAAGTCTAGAGTCTTTAGTGAGTGTATGGCATAATATTGATGTATGTCTAGAGCTTATAGTGAGTTTATGGCATAATATTGATGAATGTCTAGAGTCTATAGTGAGTTTATGGCATAATATTGATGTATGTCTAGAGTCTATAGTGAGTTTATGGCATAATATTGATGTATGTCTAGAGTCTATAGTGAGTTTATGGCATAATATTGATGTATGTCTAGAGCTTATAGTGAGTTTATGGCATAATATTGATTGTATGTCTAGAGTCTATAGTGAGTTTATGGCATAATATTGATGTAAGTCTAGAGTCTATAGTGAGTTTATGGCATAATATTGATGTAAGTCTAGAGTCTATAGTGAGTTTATGGCATAATATCGATGTATGTCTAGATTCTATAGTGAGTTTATGGCATAATATTGATGTATGTCTAGAGTCTATAGTGAGTTTATGGCATAATATCGATGTATGTCTAGAGTCTATAGTGAGTTTATGGCATAATATCGATGTAAGTCTAGAGTCTATAGTTAGTTTATGGCATAATATCGATGTATGTCTAGAGTCTATAGTGAGTTTATGGCATAATATTGATATATGTCTAGAGTCTATAGTGAGTTTATGGCATAATATCGATGTATGTCTAGATTCTATAGTGAGTTTATGGCATAATATTGATGTATGTCTAGAGTCTATAGTGAGTGGATGGCATAATATCGATGTATGTCTAGAGTCTATAGTGAGTTTATGGCATAATATCGATGTAAGTCTAGAGTCTATAGTGAGTTTATGGCATAATATCGATGTATGTCTAGAGTCTATAGTGAGTTTATGGCATAATATTGATGTATATCTAGAGTCTATAGTGAGTTTATGACATAATATTGATGTATGTTTAGAGTCTACAGTGAGTTTATGGCATAATATTGATGTATGTCTAGAGTCTATAGTGAGTTTATGGCATAATATTGATGTATGTCTAGAGTCTATAGTGATTTTATGGCATAATATTGATGTATGTCTAGAGTCTATAGTGAGTTTATGACATAATATTGATGTATGTCTAGAGTCTACAGTGAGTTTATGGCATAATATTGATGTATGTTTAAAGTCTATAGTGAGTTTATGGCATAATATTGATGTATGTCTAGAGTCTATAGTGAGTTTATGGCATAATATTGATGTATGTCTAGAGTCTATAGTGAGTTTATGGCATAATATTGATGTATGTCTAGAGTCTATAGTGAGTTTATGGCATAATATTGATGTATGTCTAGAGTCTATAGTGAGTTTATGGCATAATATTGATGTATGTCTAGAGTCTATAGTGAGTTTATGGCATAATATTGATGTATGTCTAGAGTCTATAGTGAGTGGATGGCATAATATTGATGTATGTCTAGAGTCTATAGTGAGTGTATGGCATAATATTGATGTAAGTCTAGAGTCTACAGTGAGTTTATGACATAATATTGATGTATGTCTAGAGTCTACAGTGAGTTTATGACATAATATTGATGTATGTTTAGAGTCTACAGTGAGTTTATGGCATAATATTGATGTATGTTTAGAGTCTACAGTGAGTTTATGACATAATAGTGATGTATGTTTAGAGTCTACAGTGTGTTTATGACATATGTTAAAAGTCTCTATATCATTCATGTACGTCTTTAACAGTCTAAACAGTCTGTAATTAGTGTGTAGTACTAATGCCACTTTGATCCGATCCATGTCAGACTAGTACTGGTTTGGTTCCATAGCAAAAATGTTAGTCTAGAAAATTGGAATAATATTTGAAAAACAGATTTGAGTATATGTGAGTCTATAAAGCATGTGGAGACCATTTTTTGGAACTCTACATCTATTTGAAATAAGAGCCCAAATGATGAAGTCTTTTTGACAGAAACGATCGTCTTGAGATTTTTTTTTTTTTTTTTTTTTTTTTTTTTTGGCAATTTTTATACAAATATAACTTTGGTATAATATATCTTTATCACAAGTATTACACTGTTGAATGTTCGTTACACAGATGTTAACCTATAACACTGGTTTACACAGATGTTAGTCGATACCTCTGGTTAACGTTTCCAACACTAATATTAGAATATTACGCCGATGGACGAATAAAATAATTATGTCATAGAACAACACTGACGAAGAACTATGAAACAGATTATAACACTGATAATAGCTTAAAACACCGACGACGGTCTATAAAACAGGTGATAGTCTATATTGCTGATTAGAGTACATAACATAGACTGAAGCCTATAACACTAATTCGAGTCTTGGTAAAGTCGATAGCATTAATGTTACTGTATAAAACTGGTGAAAGTCCATTATATAGTTGTTTGCCTTGGTTAAAATCTATATCTTTGGTTAAGGTCGTTAACACTTTTGAAAGTCCATAACAGATGTAGATGTAGGTTTATAACATTGATGGAAGTACATAACACCGATGTTAGAATAAAAGGGTAATATGAGTCTATAACACTAATTGAAGTACGTATCATTGATGCAAGCCTATAACATTGATGTTACTCTATAACACTGATTAAAGTCCATAGCATTGATGTCAGTCTATAACACTGATGTAAGCCTATAACACCTATGTTAGTCTATAACACTGATTTAAGTCCATAGCACTGATGTCAGTATATAACACCGATGTAAGCCTATAACACTGATGTCAGTCTATAACACCGATGTAAGCCTATAACACCTATGTTAGTCTATAACGCTGATTGAAATCCTCAACAATGCTGTCATCCTATAACAGTATGTTAGTCTATAACACTGATGTTAGTCTATAACACTGATTGAGGTCCATAACACTGATGTCAGTCTATAACACTGATTGAGGTCCATAACACTGATGTCAGTCTATAACACCGATGCAAGCCTATAACACCTATGTTAGTTTATAACACTGATTGAGGTCCATAACACTGATGTCAGTCTATAACACCGATGCAAGCCTATAACACCTATGTTAGTTTATAACATTGATTGAGACCCATAACACTGATGTTAGTCTATAACACTGATTGAGGTCCATAACACTGATGTCAGTCTATAACACTGATTGAGGTCCATAGCACTGATGTCAGTCTATAACACTGATTGAGGTCCATAGCACTGATGTCAGTCTATAACACCGATGCAAGCCTATAACACCTATGTTACTTTATAACACTGATTGAGGTCCATAACACTGATGTCAGTCTATAACACTGATTTAAGCTTCTAACATTGATGTTAGTCTATAACACGGATTGACGTCCATAAACCTATGTCAGTCTATAAAAGTGATGTTAGTCTATAATACTACTGTTAGCCCATAACAATGATATAAGCCTATCTTTAGTCTATAACAGCAATGTCGGTCTATAACAGTGATGTTAGTCTATTATACTAATATTAGCCTATAACAATGATATAAGCCTATCTTTAGTCTATAACAGTAATGTCGGTTTATAACAGTAATGTCTGTCTATAGCACTGACGTCAGTCTTTGACACTGGTATTGGTATATAACACTGATGTCAGTCTATAACAGTGATGTAAACCTATGACACTGATGTCAGTCTATAACAGTGATGTTAGTCTATAACACTGATTGAAGTCCGTATCACTGTCAATATATAACAGTAATGTTAGCCTATAGCACTGATGTTAGTCTATAACACTAATGTTAGTGTATAACAGTAATGTTAGTCTATAACAGTGATGTTAGTCTATAACACTAACGTAAGTCTATGGCACTGATGAAAGACTATAACAATGATTTTAGTATATAATACCAATGTTGGTCTATAACAGTATGTTAGTCTATAACACTTATGCTAGTTTATAACAGTGATGTAAATTTATGACACTGATGTCAATATATAACAATGAAGTCAGTCTATAACCACGAGATCAGTCTATCACACTTATGTTAGTCTACAACACTGATGTTAATCTATAACAGTGATGTAAATCTATGACATTGATGTCAGTATATAACAATGAAGTCAGTCTATAACCACGAGATCAGTATATCATACTTATGTTAGTCTACAACACTGATGTTAATCTATAACAGTGATGTAAACCTATGACATTGATGTCAGTATATAACAATGAAGTCAGTCTATAACCACGAGATCAGTATATCACACTTATGTTAGTCTACAACACTGATGTTAATCTATAACAGTGATGTAAACCTATGACATTGAAGTCAGTATATAACAGTGACGTCAGTCTATAACCACGAGATCAGTATATCACACTTATGCTAGTCTACAACACTGATGTTAATATATAACAGTGATGTAAATCTATGACATTGATGTCAGTATATAACAATGAAGTCAGTCTATAACCACGAGATCAGTCTATCACACTTATGTTAATCTATAACAGTGATGTAAATCTATGACATTGATGTCAGTATATAACAGTGACGTCAGTCCATAACCATGATATCAGTCTATCACAGTGATGTTAGTCTACAACACTGATGTTAGTCTACAACACTTATGTTAGTTTACAACACTGATGTTAGTCTATAACAATTATGTTAGCATATAATATGTCTATAATAGTGGTGTAAGTCCGTATACCTGTGATTTCTGTCAATAACACTGATGGAAGATTATAATTATAATACTAATAATAGTCAATAACACTGATGAAAGTCTTGAACATTGATGTTAGCCAATAATACACATGTTAGTCTATAACAGTGATGTTAGTCTATAACAGAGTTTGTAGTCTGTAACACTGATGTAAGACTATAACACTGATGTTAGACTATAAGAATGATGTTAGTCTATAACAGTGATGTTAGACTTTAACACTGATGTTAGACTATAACACTGATGTTAGACTATAACAGTGACGTTAGTCTGTAACAGAGTTTGTAGTCTGTAACACTGACGTTAGACTATAACACTGATGTTAGACTATAACAGAGTTTGTAGTCTATAACACTGATGTAAGACTATAACACTGATGTTAGACTATAACAGAGTTTGTAGTCTGTAACACTGATGTTAGACTATAACACTGATGTTAGACTATAACAGAGTTTGTAGTCTGTAACACTGATGTTAGACTATAACACTGATGTTACACTATAACAGAGTTTGTAGTCTATAACATTGATGTAAGACTATAACAGAGTTTGTAGTCTATAACATTGATGTAAGACTATAACAGAGTTTGTAGTCTGTAACACTGATGTTAGACTATAACAGAGTTTGTAGTCTGTAACACTGATGTTAGACTATAACAGAGTTTGTAGTCTGCAACACTGATGTTAGACTATAACACTGATGTTAGACTATAACACTGATGTTAGACTATAACACTGATGTTAGACTATAACAGAGTTTGTAGTCTGTAACAGTGATGTTAGACTATAACAGTGATGTTAGTCTATAACACTGATGTTAGACTATAACACTGATTTCAGACTATAACAGAGTTTGTAGTCTATATCACTGATGTTAGACTATAACAGAGTTTGTAGTCTGTAAACTGATGTTAGACTATAACAGTGATGTTAGACTATAACAGTGATGTTAGTCTATAACAGAGTTTGTAGTCTGTAACACTGATGTTAGATTATAACACTGATTACAGACTATAACAGAGTTTGTAGTCTATAACAGTGATGTTAGACTATAACAGTGATGTTAGTCTATAACAGAGTTTGTAGTCTATAACAGAGTTTGTAGTCTATAACACTGATGTTAGACTATAACAATGATGTAAGACTATAACACTGATCTTAGTTTATAACAGAGTTTGTAATCTGTAACAGTGATGTTAGACTATAACACTGATGTTAGACTATAACACTGATTTCAGACTATAACAGAGTTTGTAGTCTATAACAGTGATGTTAGACTATAACAGAGTTTGTAGTCTGTAACACTGATCTTAGACTATAACACTGATGTTAGACTATAACAGAGTTTGTAGTCTATAACACTGATGTTAGACTATAACACTGATGTTAGACTATAACACTGATGTTAGACTATAACAGAGTTTGTAGTCTGTAACACTGATGTTAGACTATAACACTGATGTTAGACTATAACACTGATGTTAGACTATAACAGAGTTTGTAGTCTATAACACTGATGTTAGACTATAACAATGATGTTAGACTATAACAGAGTTTGTAGTCTGTAGCAATGATGTTAGACTATAACAGTGATGTTAGACTATAACACTGATGTTAGATTATATCACTGATGTAAGACTATAACACTGATGTTAGTTTATAACAGAGTTTGTAGTCTATAACAGTGATGTTAGACTATAACACTGATGTTAGACTATAACACTGATGTTAGTCTATACCACTGATTTCAGACTATAACAGAGTTTGTAAACTATAACACTGATGTTAGACTATAACAGAGTTTGTAGTCTATAACACTGATGTAAGACTATAACACTGATGTTAGACTATAACACTGATGTTAGACTATAACAGAGTTTGTAGTCTATAACACTGATGTTAGACTATAACACTGATGTAAGACTATAACACTGATGTAAGACTATAACACTGATCTTAGTTTATAACAGAGTTTGTAGTCTATAACAGTGATGTTAGACTATAACACTGATGTTAGACTATAACACTGATGTTAGTCTATAACAGAGTTTGTAGTCTGTAACAGTGATGTTAGACTATAACAGTGATGTTAGACTATAACACTGATTTCAGAGTATAACAGAGTTTGTAGTCTATAACACTGATGTTAGACTATAACAGTGATGTTAGTTTATAACAGAGTTTGTAGTCTATAACACTGATGTTAGACTATAACAGTGATGTTAGTCTATAACAGAGTTTGTAGTCTGTAACAGTGATGTTAGACTATAACACTGATGTAAGACTATAACACTGATGTTAGTTTATAACAGAGTTTGTAATCTGTAACAGTGATGTTAGACTATAACACTGATGTTAGTTTATAACAGAGTTTGTAGTCTGTAACAGTGATGTTAGACTATAACAGAGTTTGTAGTCCGTAACACTGATGTTAGACTATAACACTGATGTTAGACTATAACAGAGTTTGTAGTCTATAACACTGATGTTAGACTATAACACTGATGTTAGACTATAACACTGATGTTAGACTATAACAGAGTTTGTAGTCTATAACACTGATGTAAGACTATAACACTGATGTTAGTTTATAACAGAGTTTGTAGTCTGTAACAGTGATGTTAGACTATAACAGTGATGTTAGTCTATAACACTGATGTTAGACTATAACAGAGTTTGTAGTCTGTAACACTGATGTTAGACTATAACACTGATGTTAGACTATAACAGAGTTTGTAGTCTATAACACTGATATTAGACTATAACAATGATGTTAGACTATAACAGAGTTTGTAGTCTATAACACTGATGTTAGACTATAACAATGATGTTAGACTATAACAGAGTTTGTAGTCTGTAGCAATGATGTTAGACTATAACAGTGATGTTAGACTATAACACTGATGTTAGATTATATCACTGATGTAAGACTATAACACTGATTTTAGTTTATAACAGAGTTTGTAGTCTATAACACTGATGTTAGACTATAACACTGATGTTAGTCTATAACACTGATTTCAGACTATAACAGAGTTTGTAGACTATAACACTGATGTTAGACTATAACACTGATGTTAGACTATAACAGAGTTTGTAGTCTATAACACTGATGTAAGACTATAACACTGATGTTAGACTATAACACTGATGTTAGACTATAACAGAGTTTGTAGTCTATAACACTGATGTTAGACTATAACACTGATGTTAGACTATAACACTGATGTAAGACTATAACACTGATGTTAGTTTATAACAGAGTTTGTAGTCTATAACAGTGATGTTAGACTATAACACTGATGTTAGACTATAACACTGATGTTAGACTATAACACTGATGTTAGTCTATAACAGTGTTTGTAGTCTGTAACAGTGATGTTAGACTATAACAGTGATGTTAGACTATAACACTGATTTCAGAGTATAACAGAGTTTTTAGTCTATAACACTGATGTTAGACTATAACAGTGATGTTAGTCTATAACAGAGTTTGTAGTCTGTAACACTGATGTTAGACTATAACACTGATGTTAGTCTATAACACTGATGTTAGACTATAACAGAGTTTGTAGTCTGTAACACTGATGTTAGACTATAACAGTGATGTTAGTCTATAACACTGATGTTAGACTATAACACTGATGTTAGTCTATAACAGACTTTTTGATGTTTGTCTATATATCGATGGATGATTATAATTATAACACTAATGTTATTCTAAAACACTGATAAAAGTCTTTAACATTGATGTTAGGTAATGACACTATGTTAGTCTATAACAGTGATGTAAGTCTATAACACTGATGAAGTCTATATCACTAATGTGAGCCTATAAAAGTGAGCTAGTCAATAACAATAATGTTACGGGTCAAAAGTAATGATGCGAGTCATTAAATTTTATGGCAGCTAATACAACTCTGATGTGGATATAAGTCTTGAAGATCTTTAGGAATGGTGTATATCTATAAAAAATTATACAAGTCTGCAATCCATGATGTGAGTATATTTACCTGATGCATGTCAGTAAATCTAAATAGATAAGACTAAAACACCGATATGTGTATTTAGGAGTCTATAACAATTATCAGTCTATATAACTGATACAAGTCTATAAAACCTGCTGTGACTCCATATAAACATAACTGATACAAGTCTATAAATCCTGCTGTGACTCCATATAAACATAACAGATACAAGTCTATAAAACCTGCCGTGACTCCATATAAACATAACTGATACAAGTCTAAAATCTGCCGTGTCTCCATATAAACATAACTGACAGAAGTCTATAAAACCTGCCGTGACTCTATATAAACATAACTGATACAAGTCTATAAAACCTGCCGTGACTCCATATAAACATAACTATTACAAGTCTATAAAACCTGCCATGACTCCATATAAACATAACTGATACAAGTCTAAAACCTGCCGTGTCTCCATATAAACATAACTGATACAAGTCTATAAAACCTGCCGTGACTCCATATAAACATAACTGATACAAGTCTAAAACCTGCCGTGTCTCCATATAAACATAACTGATAGAAGTCTATAAAACCTGTCGTGACTCCATATAAACATAACTAATACAAGTCTATAAATCCTGTCGTGACTCCATATAAACATAACTGATACAAGTCTATAAATCCTGCCGTGACTCCATATAAACATAACTGATACAAGTCTATAAAACCTGCCGTGACTCTATATGAACATAACTGATACAAGTCTATAAAACCTGCCGTGACTCCATATGAACATAACTGATACAAGTCTATAAAACCTGTCGTGACTCTATATGAACATAACTGATACAAGTCTAAAACCTGCCGTGACTCCATGCGAACATAACTGATACAAGTCTGTAAAACCTGCCCTGACTCTATATGAACATAACTGATACAAGTCTATAAAACCTGCCGTGACTCCATGTGAACATAACTGATACAAGTCTGTAAAACCTGCCGTGACTCTATATGAACATAACTGATACAAGTCTATAAAACCTGCCGTGACTCTATATGAACATAACTGATACAAGTCTGTAAAACCTACCGTGACTCTATATGAACATAACTGATACAAGTCTATAAAACCTGCCGTGACTCTATATGAACATAACTGATACAAGTCTTTAAAACCTGGCGTGATTCCATATAAACATAACTGACACAAGTCTATAAAACCTGCCGTGACTCTATATGAACATAAATGATTCAAGTCTATAAACTCTATATGAACATAACTGATACAAGTCTATAAAACCGGGCGTGACTCTATATGAACATAAATGATATAAGTCTATAAACTCTATATGAACATAAATGATACAACTCTATAAAACCTGCCGTGACTCTATATGAACATAACTGATACAAATCTATAAACTCTATATAAACATAAATGATACAAGTCTATAAAACCGGGCGTGACTCTATATGAACATAAATGATACAAGTCTATAAAACCTGCCGTGACTCTATATGAACATAGCTGTTACAAGTCTATAAACTCTATATAAAAATAAATGATACAAGTCTATAAAACCTGTTGTGACTCTATATGAACATAACTGATACAAGCCTATAAACTCTATATAAACATAAATGATACAAGTCTGTAAAACCGGGCGTGACTCCATATGAACATAACTGATACAAGTCTATAAAACCTGCCGTGACTCTATATGAACATAACTGATACAAGTCTATAAAACCTGCCGTGACTCCATATAAACATAACAGATACAAGTCTATAAAACCTGCCGTGACTTTATATGAACATAACTGATACAAGTCTATAAAACCTGCCGTGACTCTATATGAACATAGCTGTTACAAGTCTATAAACTCTATATAAAAATAAATGATACAAGTCTATAAAACCTGTTGTGACTCTATATGAACATAACTGATACAAGCCTATAAACTCTATATAAACATAAATGATACAAGTCTGTAAAACCGGGCGTGACTCCATATGAACATAACTGATACAAGTCTATAAAACCTGCCGTGACTCTATATGAACATAACTGATACAAGTCTATAAAACCTGCCGTGACTCCATATAAACATAACAGATACAAGTCTATAAAACCTGCCGTGACTTTATATGAACATAACTGATACAAGTCTATAAAACCTTGTGTGACTCTATATGAACATAATTGATACAAGTCTATAAAACCTAAACATAACTGTTATGTGTCACTGACACTGATTTGGGTATAATATTGTTAGAAATTCAACAAGTAGAGTGACATTTCAATGTTAAAACTTATATATATATCGGTACACATATCTATACCATAAAACTGGATGCCTTAGGTTGAGTGATAACTATTACATTAGGATTCAAATAAGCACTTTGCTTGATTTGTAGAATAGAATTCATTATACATTTTACACTTAACTTGTGCACTAAAAGAAAGGTTTGACGTTCACAGTTGAGTGACTGAAATGTGTATCTTCAACACAACAAGTGCTTGATGATACTGTAGCTACGTCATAGATATAATTATAGTAAAATTTTCAAATTAACAAAATGGTCGCTTTTGTGGGCTTTATTCCGGGGCAATTTTCCCATCTAAGAAAATCATTTGTCGCATGGAATAATAATAATAATAATAATAATAATAATAATAATAATGATGATAATAATAATAAAAATAATAATGATAATAATAAAGATAATATTGATGATGATGATGATGATGATGATGATGATGATGATGATGATGATGATGATGATGATGATAGTGATGATTAAAATACTGATAATATTCATAATAGCAATTATGATAATACATTATTATTATTTTAATGCAAAATGATAATACATTTGATATTCAATGTTTTTTTATTTATGTTATAATAATGCAGTAAATAGAACAGAAGTGTTTCCCATTCGTCTGAATCTGAAAACTATATAATGGTAATACATGTATATGTTGTGAAATGATGTGATCCTATATATACAAAACAATGGACTAGAATACTTTACAAAATAACGAAAGACCTTTAGCTCACGACAATTTAACGATGCAATTTAAGTCAATGCCTACAACAGCTGTTCTAAAGATCTTTATCTCGAGAACATTTTACACCAAAGCCGAGAATGACAAAGTGCAGCCTACGTAACTCCCCTATCATTTTCTCAGCATCGATGCCACGAAATCACCAGAAACATGACAGTTCATTTGGCTGAGTAGCGGTTCAAATTCCAGCAAGCCATATCTTTCTAGTTTCTCTTAATTGCTTAGTGTTATTATCATGTCCTACTCAATACAGCTACAACTTCTGAATGTCTTTCTAACAATACACACTGAAAGGTGATACTTAGCTCTAGAAGACTCTAATGCATCAACATTTAGCTACACTTATTTCAAACAGTCTAATATATTAACTCTTTGATAAATCATCAGACTGTTATTGAGTAAATCTGCCAGAGATCCCAGTTCAATGCTTTTATGAAAACAGATGACTTACTGGAAGCCAGTGTAGGAGAACACTATCTGACGTCAGGAAAGAGCAGTTTGAAACTGATAGTCTATTAAACCTGGAACGATATATATATATATATACTGGATATATATATATATATATATATATATATATATATATATATATATATATATATATATATATATATATATATATATATATACTGGATATATATATATATATATATATATATATATATATATATATATATATATATATATATATATACATATATTTATATATATATATATATATATATATATATATCCATATATATATATATATATATATATATCCAGTATATATATATATATAAAAGATATAAAGTAAATACTGGATCTCTAGCTTAGCAAGAGCCCTTCCACGTCTAAGCGTCCCATGCTTAACTATATAACTACACAATGGTAATATGTTCTGTATAATGATTTGGTCATACATCAGTTAAGCATCTGAAGATTATAGATAAAGGCCCTTATGTTTAGCTACATCTTTGTACATATACTGTATGTTATATTACGTTTAAGGACCTATAAATTTATATACCGTTTTTTCTGTTTCATATTTATCATTTTGTAACACCATTTATGTTGATAAAAATTTCGGTTCTTTATTCAGTTGTTGAAATTTGTTCAAATTGTCTCCAAAATATTGGAAAAAAGGATATGCGAAGAATTTTTCTGTTTGTTTTATTAACAGACATCATAAACCTGTAGATTAAGAGAGCATTTTAAAATGTACTGAGTTGTGCATCGTAAGATGTGTCTCTATTTAAATAAAACAATATCTATACATAATATATTCCACACAAAATATAGAGTCTTATCTAAATATTTGATCTCTTTGTCAGTCTAACGAATGTCAGAGCCGTTTCAATTTATTTCGAAGTTGAAATTATCCGATCAAAAAAAGGAAGAAAAGAGTGATGTTACAAATATAAATAAATGAATAATAAAATAATACACAGAACGACATTCGACGTCTGCGTGTAATATGTAAATTACTTTTAATATAAAAGTTTGGGATAATTCGTCATTTTATAACTCGTAGAATTAACTTACACCTAATTTTCATAATTTTCTGTTTTGAATGTTTTAGTTGAGTTATTTGTTTATAGTAACAAATGTAACTTCACTGTCAATCATTCTCCGAGTTCACATATATTTCTATTGATTGTCTAGTCGAAGATTCCTCGTGCGGATTTCCATTACCAGCAAGCTTATTAGCATATGCTTGATTCAAATTGGACTATTGATACAATATACATATTTGTAAATGCTTTATAGCGCTGGAAAATAGATGAAATAATTTTATTTTCTATATAATAAAAATCAAAGTGATGAATAAAACATAACGCATTATGTAAACCGATAAAGCTTATTTAGAGGAATATTTAACATAATATGGTAATGGGATTGTTGTATATTTACAGTAATAAATGTTTAAATGTGATATTTGTTCGCATTAAAGTGCTGGCTTTTTCCACAATAAGATACGTATTTTATTCTATATTTTCTGTGTTAAGTTATATTCTAAGACATATGAAATAATTTATATGTGGGATTTAGAATCATTAAGTGTAAGTACTGTCATTAATTACCCTACGGTAAATTCAAATAGATTATACTTTCGAGAAATGCAGGCTTATTTTGTATGTTGATTCAGGAAATCTTTTTCGATTTGATTTGATATTCCAAATGTAAAAATATTAACTTATGACAGTTTTCTAGTATCTGTATTCTTGTCTTGTTGTCTTCTTAAAATTTACATGAAATTGTTATTTCATGTATGTATAATATAATTATATTTTATTGATATGTATTGTAATACACTTACCATTTAATATCATCATCATCATTATCTATTGTTGTTATCATCATTATCATTATTATTATTATTATTATTATTATTATTATTGTCATTATTATTATTATTATTATTATCATTATTATTATTATTATTATTATTATTATTATTATTATTATTATTATTATTATAATTTTATTATTATTAAAATATAAGATAAAAGATTGTATGACTAACGTTACCATTACCGTCTTTTTTATTCTATAGATCAGGAATATAGGTTAGGAATATGAAACTACTGGGCAATGTTCTCGGTTTGCACAGTATATATATACAATCATCACTATTCAAATCAGATCCTTCTGTTTTCTCCTAGAACCTTTCACGATCATCTTAATGTGCACATATCGTGCTAACCACCATTTTAACAGCAAAGTCGGAATAGTAGGCATTTTATAATCGTCAATAAAAATAGTGTTGTTATGAAATTTTATGAAGTTCTTTTAAATTTACATATAACTTTCGGAAAAGACATTCAAACAATATTTATGTCGACAAAGTTTATAGCAATAACATAAGTAAGTCACCATTAGGGGAGATTTTATAATGTTCATAACCTCCTAAACAGTCAGTTGTTATATGTAATTTGAATTAAAATGGCCATGTGCTAATCCAAAAAGAGTAAGAAAAAGTAATCAAATAGTAGTTCTATATTTTCGCAAAATCAACCACTATATATTTATTCAATATTAGATATAAATATGAAACAACAAATACTGCCAATCTATTGGATATGATATTAATGCAGAGGATGAAAACACTAAACAACTGTTCTGGAATAAAGCTATTGTCAAAAATAGCAATAAAACAATTCTGTGTTATAATCTCGTGTACACAAAAAAGTCATATTTCTGAATTATTTCCTGGAAAGGTGCAGCACGTCAATCTGTATAGCTTATGAGATGTTCCATGTATGAAATTTTAACCTTTTAATACTTGACTTGATTTATTGTCAGGAAAATCAAGAGTTGATTTAGTTAGTGTGACGTTAGATGTGTCTTTAGAAAGCATCCAAATACACTTCAGAACACATTGAAGAATTCTCATCTGACATATAAAGAGACCATATTTTTATGAAAATTATATGCCACATGTTTTTATGTATTTATCGTAGATTTAGAAATGCCAGAATATTATTTTATCTATAACATTCAATAATGTTTCGAATTATTATTATTATTATTATTAAGTACAAATACACACGGTACAACATAGATGTTGTAATTTTGTTTCAAGATCCAATAATTTAATTCAGTTTAACAAGAAAAACACAAGTGTGAAATTTGAGTCTAACAACTGGTTTTGGGACTTGTTTTCGTGTATGTGCATTTGTTCATGTATAAATCTGAATAAATATGTTTGCTTGTGTTAAATCACTGTCGAATCTAACTTGAATATGTACAGTGTAGTATTTTATTTCGAAAATGTCTAATGGTGTACGTAGTGCACTACAGTCTGTTGTAAATGTAAGTTTTAAAGTAAAATTCGAATTTTCATTTGTACAAGATAAACATATGTTGTTAAGTTGCTTCACAGTGTGTAGCACAGTATAAATATCGAAATATATTACAAAGGTCATTTACCAGATATATCGTTTAAGTACTGTTACAATCTTTTGAATAATTTGCCTTATACACATGGTTGAAGAACTATCATAGCTGAATGAAAGGTCATTTGGGATATTGACCAGCTGATAGTAGTCCTGTTTTGATGGTTTGTATTCATATGACCGGGAAAATATTTTACCTGTATCACCTGTATCGCCCATATACTTTTATCTGATGAAACATATACAACACCTGTACTGTTCTAATTCATTCCTATAAATATTGGGTACCTAAGCGCAGTCCTATCACTTGAAGCAAATTAGAAAATCGCAGAATAAAATACACACTATTTCCAGTGTTGATATTGTTTTATTTTAATTGCATTTTTGTTATATTAGTATTTGAATGCCGTAGGCACACACAAATTACTTTTTCGTTTGACAGATCTCTCAAAGTCAATCATTTTAACCTAAAATATAGGCGAACATGTAAGTAGAATACATACTTCAACAACTTACTAACTTATTGGAGTCAGTTCTTTCTGAAACATATGAAGTTTTAAACTTATTTTTATTTAATAATATTTTAATTATATTATTTATTTCATATTTTCAGTTCCAAAGGATAAAATAGAGATAATAAGCTATCAGTATTACACTGATAATATGATAGCTAGCTAATTTCTATTAATGTCATATAGTATATATAGCATTTCATATAATATGAAGATATTTTTTAAACAAACTATCTACATAATTATTTCATTTCGTTTAAATTGTAATAAACTTCGAAACGTAAAATATTTACAAAGCACACGGAGACGAAACAGTTATTGTTATCA